>CAIGRP010072072.1:0-63641 GCA_903798385.1 Fraxinus cuspidata | reverse complement strand
TAAGAACACAGTCATTATTAGCATCATCATATTGGAAGTAAAGGCACTGATCAAACTTATTTCGTTGAAAACCTATGGATAGTACAAAAGAATCAAATTTTTTATACCATTGTCTACGTGATTGTTTTAAGCCATATAAAGATCTTTTCAAGAAGCACACATGATCCGGTTTTAGTTTGTCTTTAAAACCTTTTGGTCGATTTATAAAGATTTGTTCATCAAGTTCAGCATGTAAAAAAGTAGTTTTTACGTCAACTTGTTCAAGTTCCCAGTCAAAATGTGCAACCAATGCAAGTATGACTCTAATAGTAGTGTACTTAATAACATGTGAACAAATCTTGTTATAATCAACCCCTCCTTCTGAGTGTACCCCTTGACCACTAATCTAGCCTAAAATTTTAAGGATTTAGAAGCGCAAGTACCCTCCTTAACCTTAAATACCCACTTGCAGTCAATAGTAGATTTATTCTTAGGTCTGGCTGCTAGCTCCCAAGTTTGATTCTTTTCTAAAGAAATCATCACATCCTTCATTGCCTTAAACCACTCTTCAGATTGTTCACTCCTCATCGCCTCCTCAAAGGTCTTTAGCTCTCTATCAGCTAGCTCCTCATAGATCACATGAGCAAAAGTTAGCTCAGATTCATAACCTAATATTATAGGTGCTCTAGACTGTCTCCCCTCTCTATCCGTAGCTAAGTTATAATCTGCTAAAGGATTCTCTTCTTCATGGTATTCTTCTATTACTACTTTCTCTCTATTCTCTATGTCAGGTTGTTATTCCTGAGTCTCCTCCTAACTCTATATAACATGAATGGATGTGCTAAGTTTCCCTAACTCAACCTTCAACTGATTTCTCTCTTAACCTTGTTTTTCTTCACTCAAAGGTTCGGATTCTGTTTTAAGGCACGACATTTCGCTCTCATTGAATGTAACATCTCTATTCACAATGATCTTAGCCCCCTTTTAGCTCCTATCCTTCAACTTGTATTCCTTAACATCCTCAGGGTAACCTAAAAAAACACATTTTCTAACTCTAGGTTCAAGTTTTTCCTCACTCTGATGAGAAAATGCAGTACAACTAAAAGTTCTAAGTATAGAATAATCATTTAGTTTACCAGTCCATTTTTCATGTGGAGTATCACCGTTCAATGCAGTAGATAGAGTCAAATTAATCAGATAACAAGTATTCAAAACAGCTTATCCCCAAAAGACTTTGAGGTTCCAGAACTTAACATCATGCAACACACTTTATCAAGTATGATTTTATTCATTATTTCCACTACCCCATTTGTTATTGGAGAGTGTAAGGGACAATTTTATGTCTTGTTATCTCATTTTCTTTGCACATATTGTCAAATTCAGTATTACAAAACTCTAGGCCATTATCAGTTCTCAACAACTTGATCTTCTTACTAGTTTGGTTTTCAACTTGTCTTTTCCAATTATTAAAACTATGAAAAGTGTTAGATTTATCCTTTAAAAAATAAACACAAACTGTTCTAGTGTAGACATCAATGATAGACAAAAAATACATATTTTCGCCCGAGGTGGGACTGCTAGAATGACCCCATAAGTCCGAATGTACATATTCAAGCATGACTTTGGTTTTATGAACACTAGTGGAGAAAGTAGTTTTATGATGTTTACCAAGTACACAATAGTCACTAAAGGGTAAATCAAACACAGTCATTTCCAAATGCACCTTTTTCATTAAGAAGTCTAATCCCCCTTAATATCCATATGTGCAAGTCTATTGTGCCATTTTTGTGTGTGATCAGCCTTAGTAGAAGAGATAGAGAAATTTAAACCTCTCATCACTTCTCCAGTAATGATATAAATATCATTTTCCTGATTCCCTTAATAGAGATAAATACACCCTTAACCAATTTCAAAATTCTATTTCCAATTTTACCAATAATATAAGCTTTCTCAAGTCTTCCTTTTGAAATAAAACTTCTAAACAATTCAGGGCTATATCTAACATATTTTAAAGTATACACAAAACCATTATCAAATTTTAAAGTAATATCACCAATACCAACAACATTATAAGCAGAATTGTNTTCAGGGCTATATCTAACATATTTTAAAGTATACACAAAACCATTATCAAATTTTAAAGTAATATCACCAATACCAACAACATTATAAGCAGAATTGTCACACAATACAACATGCCCATTATTTGATTCATGCAAATTTTAAAACCAGTCTTTTTGTGATGTCACATAAAAAGATGCACTAGAATCAAGTATCCATTCATGCAAACGAGAATTGACGATTAAATTCAATTCAGGGAGATAAACAATAGGACTTGTAATCATATAGACCTCACCATCACCACTATCAGAAATAGAAGACAATACATTTATCTCATCTCTCTTTACCCTTTTGCTTATTTGTCTCTTTATAGCAATCCTTTATAAAATGCCACGTGTCCCACAACCATAACATTTCTTAACCTTGGTCATAGATTCGGATCTAGGCCTATCCTTGATCTTCTTTCTACCTCAATTACTACTTGACTCGCCACTACTTTGGTAACCATCATGACTCTTTTGCCTAAATTGAGTTCTATCCTTCATCGTGTGAATATCACCGCTTTCCTTATCATGTTTTTTATTTCTAATATCCATCTCCTTACTTTTAAGGGAGTTAATAATAATTTCAGGTGCCAAAGTGTCTCTACCATACTTAATAGCATTTTCTACTTCCTTATAAGTATTAGGTATGGAATTCAGCAAAATAATAGCCTTATATGTATTAGACACTGACTCTTCACAGTTAAAAATATCTTGAATCATCTAAATTGTCATCAAGATTTTTCGAATTATCCATTTTGAAACTAAAAAAACGCTCAAGTAAAGCTTGTTTGGAGTAGATTTGAGCAAATTCAAGTCTTCCAACTTTTTCCAAAGTTCTTTAGTGGTTTTCAATTTACCCACTTTTCTCGAAACTGTTTCAACCAAGTGTAAAATAATTGAGGTATAAGAAAGGTCATCAGCTTCTTCTTTTTGTTCTTTTGAAAAATCAGTGGGCAAATTGCCATCCACGACTTTTGAAATTTTTGTTGAACTAAAATACCTCTCATTTTTTGTTGTCAGATTGAAAAATTACCTTTTCCATTAAAAGTTCTCAAATCAAAATTGTGTATTTTCATTTTTAATAATCAATTAAGAATATAAGATCATAATTAAGCCATACAAAGTAGACTAAGGGTAAAAAATATACACCGTTTTAGATTCTCAAGGTTTCACAAGATTCTTGATCTTAGATCAAGGAAATGTTCAAATGGATAAGGTTTAGATATTCTAATAACTTAACAGTGCAACAAGAGATATTTCAACTAAAATAGTTTCATACACAGAATATCACAATTATAGTATGCTGGAATTATCAAATAAACAATTTACCCACGTAGAAACTAAAAGGCAAGTAGTTCCTAATTTCTAGCACATGCAATGGTTACCCCCACATAGTAACCCCAATCATATTGTCACCATACACGATGCCGCGCTAGTGCTAGAAATTAAATAGGAATTTACCAGAGCGGACCAATCCGAGTTTGTAAATTACGAGAAATATGATTTTAACACTTAGGACCACCACTATTCACCTTACGTAATCGATTGAATGCAAAACAGAATCATGAATGAGCAGGGGCAAAATCTGGAATATCAGAGCGGACCTATCTGAGTTTGTAAATTACGAGAAATATGATTTTAACACTTAGGGCCACCACTATTCACCTTAAAGTTTTTCGTAATCGATTGAATGCAAAACATAATCATGAATGAGCAGGGACAAAATCTTCCAGATTTCACCATATCACCTAAAATAGAAAACTAACACCAAAAACATGTTAGAAATCTTATTAGCATGAAACTGTCTAAATAAGTTTTCCCAAACCACGTTGGACGCGCCTCCACGTGCCTCTGTCGAAGCTTCACGTACTGCCACCACTGACGAATGTCACCACTACACGCACTAGACCCAGGTGCGTCTTCACTAGTAGAAACTCCCTGTGGTGTTGGATTCTTTAACCGGCCACTGGTTTGGCCAAAAAATGGAATTACATGTTTAGATTTTAATGATGAAAATCGAACAGTTTTCGATCTGTAAATTCTGCCAATTTTTGATTGATCACCGGAATCCACACAAAACAACGCTCTGATACCAAATGTTGAATGAAAATAATCACCAAGTGTTCCGGGCTCAGTATACCGTTAATATGCCGAATCAAATACTACAATCCTCAAACCCAGACCATAAACCACTCCCAAACCCGAAAGAAACTTTCCCATAAAGGACAAAGATAAGTGATGTTGCAGCTACAAATAACCACAAAAGTCTAAGGGAAAAATAAGAAACAATAGCACGCTGCAAAGGAAGCACTAAGCATAGATGCAACAATATTTACACTCACACGCACAACCAACAGGAAACAAAGGCAGAATATATGGGCATTAGGTGGGCTTTATGTCAAGCAATAGTTAGACTCAACTAGTAATTGGCAATGGGTAAATGGGCTATCAACCTAAAAAGTTATCCAAGAGTTATGGGTCAGGCAATGAGCTGCACTAATTAGATTAGACTACTTCAAATGACTCAAATAGATTATGGGATTGGTTTGAACAATTGTGGTATATATATTTTTGTTCGGTCATCTAATCGATGCCGACTGAATAAACAATGACTTTACATCATCGCCTGGGAGGTCGTTTGACAACAATTTGCCTAACATGTATCGACTCCATCTCCAACATAATCTCTAGCCCTCCTATCATCTCCTTCGTTATGATGACTTGACTATTCTTCCCAGTTGAAGTATAATCGTCTCTGTCATACATCCTAAAACTAAAATAATATATGCCTCGTTTGTACGCACTCGTGTATTACTCAATTTGATTTTTTTCCTTTATTAATCTCACCACTTTGCCTTTTTCTACTCAATGCGTCCTTATAGGTGTTTCAAAGAATTAATTTGATCTTAATAAAAAATCCAACCCTTATGGAGCTCAAACATGGAATTGAGTAAGGAAAGTAACTTTGGAATGATTCAAGATTTAGAAATTTGAACTTTTAATAGAAATACCAAGGATATATTCAAGAAAGTGTTGAATTCGAACTGAACACTATTTTGTTTTACTAAATGCGCGAGAATTCAACAAAGAGCCAAAAAAATCGACAAGGAATTGAGTTGGGCACTAATTTAACGCACAAACAATTTTTGAATATTTTTTTTTTGGTATATTAATTGTATTGAATGATTCAAAAGATGAAGAACACAAAGAACGAAGATAAAGACTCAAACAAAAACAAACAAGGAAGTAAATGGCATAACCTTAATTTTTGAAGCTAAACTCCCCAATAAATTATTAAGCCAAAGAACTAAGACAATTGCAACAACATCTTGATCTCGTGATCACAAAATTTATGAATGAGAAGAAAACAATATACCTTAGCAATAATATCTCTCAAATTGTATGTTTTACAATGAATGGAATGAGTCATATTTACATTGAACCCATAAAACCTAATTAAAAATGGAATTAACCTTTAAAAGATATCAAAAAGATATCATACAAAAGTTTTAACTAACATAGAACTCTAGTCGAAATTTGAAAAATACGCATCCAGAAATGCACTATGCGACCGCATAGGCTTCCTTAATGCAATTGCATAGACCAGTTAATGGCTTTCAACTTGGTTTCTGTATGGAGACATGCGGCCGCATGCTTAGACATGCTATACTGTCACATAGTGTTCACAAAAATAAGTCTAATTAAAATCACCGCAAGTGTACGGTTCGTTACAAGTAATAAAGTGGACTTTTTGAGTCCAAGTATCGTCCCACAAGGATTGATTGTTCTAATTCAAATTATTGTGACCTAAACCAAAATTATGAAATTGAAATGTTGTTGTAATGAAATTATAACTAAATTAATCGAATTATGCTAGGATGAATAATTTAACTAAATGAATGCAAATAATGTTGAAATTAATTTGGAGTGTTCGAATGTATGATGAATGTACTAGGATCACGAAACCCTATGTAATATTCTTCTCTAAACCTAATTCTATACCTTGACACACGATTGAAATATTGAAGAATCAATGCTCCTAAATTATTTAAGAGTCTCTCTCGAGTAAAATTAAACATATTCTAATATGTTACCCGACTAAATTTCTATGGAGGATGCAAACATACAAGAATACATGAGATTTTATGAACAATTAACTATTTACATATGGCATAGCGGTATTTTCTAACCCCTATCAAATCCTATGATTTATATCATGTCAACCTATTTCTCTTCTTTCGAATGCATGAAACAAGTCACTAAACTCACACAATTACGTATGCAATAATCACGGGGAAAAAGAAACTCATATAAATCATTCAAATATTCAAAACATGTTTTTGATTGTCAAGAGTGTAAAACTAAGAATTGAAAATCATATTACATAGTTCATCTAACCCTAGTACAGAATTAATTTTGCATAACATGGCAGAATAAAGAAAATTAGAAAAATCAATGAAGAACGACATCACCAATTTTGATTTTTGAATTAAATATTCGCGTCATGATGTTATTCTCCTTGTTTGTGCCTCATTTTCTCCCTTAAAAACCTTCAAAATCTCTCACCCTAAACTTCTGGACGATTCTAGGATTTAAAATGCATCCCCTGATTTGTTTCAATAAAAATAGAAATCGAAAAATTCGTTAATTTTTTTGTACTATGCGACCTATGCGGTCACATAGAAGTGTTGGGTGCATCTTTATTTTTGCTGGAGGTCTCTATGCGACCGCATAGCTTTTTAAGCTATACGACCGCATAGAGATATTACTTTACAACTCTTGCGGTTTAGTCCTCAAACTTCGTCACTTCAACATCGACCTCTTTTCCCATGTCTTCTTCATCTAATGTATTATTCCCATGCTCAATTAGTCCTTGACATCTTCATGTCTCCACTCCCTCTTCGAGTTTATCTTTCGATTATTTCCACATTGGTCCCTGAACTTTGATTTTCTTTCATTTTAGTCATTTTTTCCATTTTCTCCTAATTTCCATCATACTCATCATTATTGTCCTGGAAAATACAAATTACATCGAATTAAGTATGTTTGTGAACCGAAATAAGTGTGAAAAGCGCACTTATCAACTCCCCCAAACTTGAACTGTTATTTGTCCTCAAACAGAGCTTTAACTTAATTCAACAAAAGCATAGTTAGACAACTTGCCATGTCTCAGGATTGGATTTTAATAATAAATTAAATGAAAAATTTTAACAGTGCAAAATCAATCAATCTCCACATGTTACATGTATACTTGACGTGTGTGTGTGTGTGTGTATACTCATGCTAGCATATTAAATTCATGATTTGCTCAACGCCTGACCCATAGTAGTCAAATATTTTCTTACTTCCCTCGAGAGATGCACACCCCAAACTTATTCTTTTCACTAAATTTTCCCGGGGTGCATCCTAAGCTGAACTTATTCAATTCTATTCCTTATCATCTCTCAATTTGAATAGATCTTTCTATTACAAATTCACACTTCAACAAGTGGAGATTCTCCCATATTTTTTATTGCTTCAACTTTTAAGACTAAACTGAGTTACTTACCTCTCATCAAACGTATAGTTCTATCGACCAAATGTCTAGGGCATAATCAATGCGATTTTATATACAAATGTATATCAATATTATTGTAATTTTTTTATAACATCTTCTCATTTGCTTTTTATATGACTCATGTAACGAGCTTTAGGCTAATGACTCCCAACTTAGATGATCATATGGCACTAGGTTTTCAACCACCCTTACAGATTTAATCACTCGAGTCATATAGGCTCAACAAGATGCTTTTATTCACTCAAAGATTAGAACAATGCCCATTTTCTTTTAGGCATCCAATTTCTAAAACTAACCTCTAATTTAAAACATTGACCTCATCCTCATTTCTTGGTTTTAGATAATCCATACAGGTTGGTACCATGCACAAAATCTCTACTCATCGTAATATTCTCTTGTAACAACTCAACCATCTCCAAACCACCTTACATTTGGATTATGGATTTATACGATGTAGGTTATTTGGGTTATAAACTATGTTCAACTATTACCTAAATAATGAACCAAATCACCAACTCAATATGTCAACATGAGTACTGTGCATAAAAATGTCAAGTTTAGCATTCGTAAGCTTTGATTAATCTAATAGTGCACTATTTTCATCATTCACAATCCATACCTAATCCAATATTAAACATTAGTAGAACTTCCCCTACAGTGCTCCAATGGAAATCATCGAGAATAGGAGTAATGTTATCCCACGTCAACTGATAGTAGTCATGAATGACTTCAAGTGTAAACAAGATCCACTTATCCCGTACCTATATCTGATGTTGATGTTTAGACCCCAAGGTATCGATGTCTATGTTGAAGTTTGTATAAAACTCACGAGCTAGTCCCTCGTACACCTGATGAGGTTGTTCTATGACCTTTTCCCAACCACAGTTGTGGATCAAGGTGACCATCTCGAAATTCGAAAAATCCTCTAGTTGGGCCAGCCTCTCTGGAAGTAGGGCCCAATGGTCAATAATATTGGAGTAATGAGTGATGGCCTCTTGATTGATAAAGTGGCGTAAACCTCCTCCAGGTCCTCGAGTACGTGTAGTGCCCGAAGTGGATGCTATTTTCTCCTTTCCTTTAGAAGTACATTTTGGAGGCATTCTACAACTCCAAAAAAAAAATTGAAACATGTAAATCATATGTGAAAATAGGAAAGACAAAAGAGCAGCAAAGTTCTACACGTAAGTCAAAGCATGCAAGCTACGTGAGTATTAAAAGGTGTCATGTCAACCAAAAAAAAGAGAACGATGTAACGAGGACATGCTTCACGAATTGTGTGGGTAAATATGAGTATTTTAGGACACGAATGCAACATGTAAAGAACAAACCCAAAATGAAGTCAAACAATGAAAGTTGGGCAAAAAAGATCATGTTCGACCAAGCAAGTTCGCGTCCAGACACAGACAAGTAAAATTGAAATTTTCCTAGAAACCTCCAGGTATATGAAAGATGGTATACTAGTCTAGTACATACTCAAAATTCAGGTCAAACGATTGTCATTTGGATTAGGAAATCGAGGGAAAAAGTGAGGGACGTAGACTACCGTGTGCCTAGCCATGATGTGCCTATGTATCTTCCTTTTTGGTTTTGGTGTGTGGAATGACAATTAGCAAGTTTCTACAACACAAGAAACAATTGAAAATGCATATGAACAATGTCAGAATTGAAATCAGACCCAATCCCATACACAAGTTCATATATGCATTTCATCGAATACGTTGCACGCGCTTCATTTTTCATGGAATTTTCAAAATCTTGGTTAAGAACCAAACCATAAAAGTTTTCCAATTCTAGTTAATTATTAATTTTTAATTCAGCATAATCACCTCTTCATCCCCCCCCTCTAGGTATAATTTGAGTCGAACCTCATAATTTCAATTGTATCAGAGACATATTTCGATTCGTGACCCATAAATTAATCTAGATGAGTTAGTCTCCATCCGTACCTCCATTTTTTGACGCAACTATGCTTACTGGAAAGTTCGAATGAGAGCATTCCTTAAATCATTGGATAAGCATATTTGGATCAATGAACAAAACGGTTGGACAGCACCTTCATCCATTATTGTTGGTGTTGTTATGCCCACTAACATTTATTTTTGGACCAAAGATCAAGTTGTTGATTGCAACTGGAATAGTAAAGGGCTTATACTCTATTTATGGCTGTGCTGTAGAGGAGTTTAGGAGAATGTCGATGTGTAAAACTGCTAAAGAGGTTTGAAATATCTTAGCGAGCACACACGAGAGTACCAAAATTGCTAAAGAAGTCCAAACTACAATGTTAACCTCTAGGTTTGAAGAAATTAGAATGAAGGACGATGAATTGTTAGATGAACTTTATGCGAAATTTAATGAAATAGTAAACTCAAGTTTCAACCTAGGTGAGAAGAACCCTGAGTCTAAGAAGTTCTAAAAGTCCTTAGATCCCTACATGAAAGATCTAGACCTAAAATCACTGATATTGAAAAACGTAAGGACTTAGATGAAGTTAAGATAGAGGAACTCGTAAGATTTCTCCAAACCTATGAGCTCACTATTTCTCAACCAAAGAAGGTTAAATCAATAGCCATGAACACCATTAGAGAAGAAGTGAATGAATATACTGACATTGAGACCCTTTAAGGATGATGAAATAGTTTACTTCATGAAAAAATTCTAGAAAACGATAAGGAATAGGAGAAAACCTCACGATAGGTAAAATGATGTTCCAAATAAATTCTCAAAAAATAATTGCGAGAAGAATAACCCTATGACTTCTAGTAAGAAAACCTAGTCAATTTGGATGCCATGAGTATTAGGGTTTTGGTCATTATAGGAATGAATGTCCTAATTTAAAGAAGAGTTTGAATAAAGGAAAGGGTAAGGCATTAGTAGTGACTTTGAGTGATGATGAATCATATTCGAGTGTTCAGAGTGATACCTATGGCAGTGAGAATGAACAAAATTTTATGGCTATCACATCTATAGCTAAGATTGAATCTGATAAGAAAATTGAAATGGTGGAAATGATGAACAAATTGAGAATTCTGAGGATGACTCTGAGGATGAGACCAATATTCATAATCTTATCGACAGTTATTTGAGAAGAGTCTTAAAATCAAGAAGATAAATAAAATGATACTAAAAACGGTTAATGAACTCGAGAGAGAGATAGAGAGAAGCTCTTAGGTGACCTTCATGATTCTACCAAAAATTTGGTTGAGCTGAAACTTGTTAAAGAGAATCTAGAAGCTAAAGTTAAATCCTTAACAAATGATCTAGAAAAATCTATTACTCATCTTCATTCATTCATGAGTGGTACTCAGAAACTCGATAATCCATTAGGGATGAACAAGCCTGCTTGAAATAGGCATGGTATAGGATACGTTTAAAATGATAATACTACTGCTAGTACTTCCAAGACCATGTTCGTCCCAGTCACCAACAAAATTAGGAATGCTACTAATCTTGAACTCAAGGGCAAGAATGTTTTGGATCATCGAGATCTACTAGACAACATAGGATCAATCATCTTATAAATCGACAACAACCTTCAAGTAGGTTTGAGCCTAGGTTCATTCCCACTTGTCACCATTGTGTTGCACTGGGACACACAAGACCTAGTTGTCGTAAGCTCGCGACTAGTAGTAAAAGTCTGGATATCTCGAGCAAGGTAACTTCATCATTAATCAGGTTAGCCACTTAACTGAGATGATGAATAGGTTAACTAGAATTAATTTTATTATACTAACATTCACGACGTTAGTGGTTCTACTTTTGGGGTATTCTTTAAGGTAAGACAATTAAAATCACTCCCGATATCGTGTCTAGTATAGTCCATGTTCTTAAGGGTCGTTCACCCCTTATTACCATATTTTTTGGTTGATACCCTTCCAACGGGCTCTCTTGTCCATTCGACGGTGTTTAACACGCCATTGGAAGGATGTCCTAGTGCGATCCGCACTGGCTCACTCCTTACTGATCGATAGATTCTGTTGCGTATTGTGTGCATGAATTTGTGGCATGTATCACATACTTATTCATTACCTATGGAGAAGACTCGTTTCTTGTACGCCTTATTACACGACGATTCTATTGATCTACCCTCGTTTATCTGCCAGCAGATTTTGCGTGCTTCTCGTATCACGGGGACTAGGGTAGGGCTTCCTTATGCATGTTTGATTTACTGCCTTGTGACAGCACTTGGCGTTAATTTTCCAAATAGGGTTTCTAGGAGGATTTCTTGACCGATTGGCCACACTGTCGTATCCCAAAGTAGGTCTCATGCTATATCTGAGCCAGTTGGGCTAGCTGATCCTATTGATGACCTTATTTCTTTTGATCCCTCCGATTTTCCTACTTCTACTCCTCTACCTGCTGACATTCCCTTGACATCCACTTCTACTCCACCATATACTGAGTCTATTCCCCTATCTATGTCGTTCTCATTGATCTATCTATTGCCCTTATGGGACGATGATTGTGATGATTGATCAGAAAGCTCGTATGATGGCGAAAATTACGCAGTTGAGAGCTACAGTTGATCGACGCACTACAGAGTTTACTACACTATGCGGTGCTATCAGATATCTTCAGCATGGGCTGCGTTGGATTCGTCGACATTAGGATGATGGTGCAGATTCTGATGAGGGGACTAATGCTGATAATGCTGCATAGTTGCTAGGTTGCCCACTGTCATTTGTGACAAAAATGAGGAGTAGTATATACTAGATTAGATTTTGATATTTTTGGTTGATATTTTGATATTAATACTTATTTTGATGCCATATAGTTTTGATGTACTAAAAATGTTTGATTTGAAGTTAACATTTAATGCATTAATTTTGATTCGGAAGTATATAATATTCTTTTCAACCAGATTGAGTTTTGATGTTTAGTGATATCAATGTTTGTTTTGGTATGTTGGTTTACGTTGATATTGCATCTTAATTTAGCTGGTATGAATCAATGCATCTTATTTTAGCTGTTATGACTAATAATTAACTGTTTGAATTGTGTTTATCCATATTACTGTTTCACGTGCTTTTACACTAGGTATTAAGTTGTCTATTTCAAGAAATAGGTTTACAAAGAAAAAGCATATTTCAATCAAGAGAGTTGGTATGATAGTAGTAGTTTTGTCACAGAATGCCAAAGGGGGAGCTTGTAAAGTTTTAATATAATTAGCAAATCTGTGAAAACATCAAACCCATTTATTGGAGAATGGGGAGTTGTTCGTTGATTCACAGGAAATATAAGAATTCAAAAAGTCGGAGTTGGTGCATGAGCACGCAGTCCAAGAAGGCTTTGAAAACTGCATTTGGGACTTGGTGCAGGAGCACGCAATCTAAAAGGGCAGTGGGAATTGTAGTTAAAAGGTCATAAATTACTAGTGGTAGTTGTGTCTAGCGGACTGTAAGTTTATAATTTGTTTATAGTAGATTGTTGACTAGCAAATTGCCCGAAGTTTTACCAGTTGGGGTTTCTCCATGATCATTCTGGTTGTTTATTTATTGCTTTCATATAACTGCGTTAATTCAATTTAGGAAAATTTACTTGATTGATTAACCACCTAGATATAATTAATAATGACTTGTCGATAGTTAATTATTAATTTTTAATTCCGTATAATCACCTATTCACCCCCTCTCTAAGTGTAATTTTAAAGTCACTACTCGTATTACTACTGTCTTGAGCCTTACGCAAACTCATTTGCTTAAATTTCATTTTACTCATCATCATATATATATGTACCTCACCACTCATCTTGTCGTTTCTTTCAGTCTTAATCTCATTCTCTTTATTTGTAAGGAAATTTATGACAATCTAAAGTGTTAAGGTGTTCCTACCATACTTAATTGCATTTTAACCTCCCTATATGAATAAGGCATATAATTGAGAAAAATAATTGCCGTAAAAAATTCAGACACCTTTTCACCACAATTAATAATATTTTGAACAAGTTTGTTAAAAATATCCAAATTGTCATCAAGACCATTTGAATAATCCATTTTAAAGTTGAAAAATCTTTCGAGTAAGAACAATTTTTTAGGAGTGGATTTAAGCAAATATAAGTCCTCCAACTTTTTCCAAAATTCTTTTGTGGTATCGAGTTTTTTGATTTCTCAAAATAGCATTAGATAGGTTTAAAATAATTGAAGTGTAATCAAGTTTATCATATTATTATTTTTGTCTTTTTGTCAAATCAATAAAAAATTGCCATCTATGACTTTTAAAACTTCTTGTTGAACTAAATTACCTTCATCTTTTGTTGCAAATTTGAAAAATCTCATTTTTTTCGAATTTTGTGAGTTTTGAGATCTTAGTATCAAGGGATTGGTCAAAGGGGTCAAGTCCTGGTGTTTTAATAGAATAATCAATGCAACACGAAGGTGTGTCAACAAAATCAGTTTTCACACAATGCAATCTCACACAGTGAATTAATGACAATTAAGACAAAAGAAATTATCAACTTGCAACCAAATTCAACACTTCAAATATGACAAATAATTTCTAAATTCTAATATAGGCTAATATACAAGAGCGAACCAAGTTTAAGGGTTCGTAAAAATGGAGAGATGTGAATTTACCAATTTAAAGCCACCACTATTCGTCATAAAGCCTCCAACAATTGCAGCACCCAATAAAGCAAGATCGAATCCCGAGCACGAAAAGGGCAAATCATCCAGAACCATAGTTTTATCCAAAACAGAATTCGAACACAACCATAGGGTTCACATCAATGTATGGAGCAAAATTCTTGAAGGGACCATAGTCAAAATCTTCTCCACACGCCTTCACACACCCTCCCTGAAGTCCCATACGCCACCTACCCAAGTGCACCTCCATCTACACAAAAAGAATTCGGCCTCCATTTTACCAACAAGTCAATTGATTGGCAAGAATCGAAGAAATGATTTGCAACCACAAAGACAAAAGAAAAAACCAATGGAAGATGGTAAGCACGAAAAAACAATAAAAGGTAGCCACCAGCACAAATCACACATTAGACAACCGAGTGAAGAAGTACCAAATATATGGGATATGTTAGACTCTAATTGAGCCAAGAAGAGATTAAATGCCCAAGACTAAAGAGCCATCCAATAAGTGATTATTTGGGCCACGAGCGACAATAATAAATTAAGCTACTTCCAACGACCAACGATGTTATCATCATTAGACTTTATAAAGTTGCACTCAATTACGCACCGAAAAACTTCCGTCTCAAGCCCTTGCCTACGTGGAGGACGGAGTGTACATCTGGCAATTAAATATTTCGAACTCACAAATTAAATGACAACTCATAACACACCTTACCTAAATCTTCAATTGAAAGCATGAAAAATACTCCAAACCGTGTTCTTCCATTATTTCTCTATGGAGGCAAAATTTCATCTTCCAATTCGAAATTGCTGAAAATCCTAACCCCTAAATCAAAACTCTATCACAGTCCAAGGCCAAATCATGACCACGAAGCTTGGGTTTGTGAAGACATTGCACATGGAGGGACCAAATCGAGGTAAATTCCAAACCTTTTTTATAGTGTTTATGCGACATAGTGTTCTGTAAACCCACAAGATCGAGTCGATATTATTGTGGTGGAGTGGTTTTCAGAGCATGGGTTTCACAATTGAGCAGGAGTAGGTTTTTGTGTCATAGTCTGTATTTCATGTTGTGGAGGGTTGGGTTTCAAAGTATGCGGTTCACAATGCAGAAGAACTATTTATTGGTTTACACATTTGCTTCAGCATTTAAAACTATTAACATAGAATTTTTTTGCTTTGCCAAAATCTTTGCTTACACATTTTATTGCAATGTAATTGAAGGAAACAAATCAAGTTTAGCCGACAATTTTAATTGAGGAAACAATTCATTAACATTTGAACTAATTTTCTTAGTTGACCTTTAATTAAACTCTGAAGAATCACATTAATATATTATTCTTTGTCCAATTGTGCATTTCGAATTTGTTAAATTAGACTTGAAGTTAAGTATAGCTTTATTTGTTTGTGTTAATCTGTTAAAGTTAGACACTTTGGATTATGATAAAGGTTCTGTCAATCTATTAAAGCTTTATTTCACACGAATTGATTCTACAATTTTATGAGTCTTTAATATCCTTTTTGTCCCTTTTGTTGATGAGCAGCTTCTGTCCCTTTTGTTGATGGTAACGAAGGTAGACCATCGTTCGACACACAAGTTAGTACTGAGCAAATCAATCTTGAAGAAGTGGAAGAAGAATTTACACCTACAACTACCAATGAGTATTCCAGATCAAGAGCAGCAAAAGCAGATGCTAGGCGACTTGCTGGGACATCAGCACATTTTTAATGCTGTATATCTATTTTTGAAGTCAAGCCTAAACCTTAAAGTGTAGTTTAGTTGCTGATTTACATGCTATATTTGAATTTTGGTGTGGACACTGGACTCAGAGTGTAATTGAATTGGCTGATGGTAGCACTTGATGTTTACTAGTTTGGGAATTTTATTTGTTGTCCAATGTTTAATTACTTAAATATGAGTGAGGTTGATCAATCTTCATAAATTAGTTTAAATATGTGTTCAAAGGAACCCATGAACTGTACTGCTGCATCAAGCATCTTATAAATAGACAGTTTCACTCACTTCATCCCTCACAGCAATAACAAAAACCAGCAGCAATAACAAAACCTGCAACATCTATTTGCCTTCACAGCAATAACAAAACCAGCAACAACTGTTTCACTCACTTCATCCACACCAGTTTCACTAACTTCATCCCCTAAATAGACAGGAACACCAGTATGAAAACCATATTAAAAACTATACACACATGACTCCCATCACTGCCTTCATAAATTAGATATCCAATCACAAAGAACATATCAAAAATTAGATTGTTGCTTGATGCCAGGAGTTGGCATGAATTCAAATCTGTGAACTTCCTCGTGGTCAGGGATAAATTTTCCCTATCCATAAAAATGTAAACAATTTATAAACTCAATAAAATACTCACATGCCTAAATAATATTATAAGTACTTACATGTCTCCAAATATCTTCTGATGCGTGCCTTCCCGTATCAATTGGCTCCAACTATCCTTCGTACCAATTCTGGATATCTAGAAAAAAAATTGATTAGATGTTATTAGATTTGAAATACACAATAAACCTGCAATTAAGGACTTGTGTCAGAGGGTGCATCAGGCCTTAAGTGATATCTCTTGTTGTGACCATGTAATCCACAAGTTGAGCATGTCATCGATACCCTTCCTTTTTTCCTAACATGCGATTTCCCTTGTGAGTGTGCGATAACATCTTCATCCGCTTGTTTCCACCATGTCTTTTGCTTTCTTTCCCTTTGTGGAGTAGTCCATGAAGGCGGCATGATAGGTAGAGTGTCCAACTGGGGCTACAATCGTATTCCGTTAATAGGATTTATATTGTTATCGTAGCATCTCAAATATGTATCCACTGTGTAACAGTTATCCACATACTCCTCAGGGTCATTTTTACACTCCCGCATGACGGCCACGGCGTGACTACATGGTATTCCTGTCAAATACCACCTCCTACATGCGCAACTCTGTTCCTCTAAGTCAACAATATACGTCTCTGATCTGGAGTCCACCTGCCATCTAGGCCCTCCCGAAAAATGCAATGTGCATTCGTTGGACATCTCAGCTATCTTAGCAAGCTTTTTTTTTATTCTTGGACACAATCACCCTCTAAACCTCCTCATCTTACTTCAACGCTTCTCTATCCTCCTCATCTTATTGTATATTAATTTGACAATTTTGGTGCATCCAATGTAGTTGACTTAGCAGCCTGCTAAAGTAAATCTTATATCCCTTATTGGAAAATTTGTGTACATGTGTCTGACACAGAACCTATGCTCTGCCTCTGGAAATAAATCGTCAATGACATTACTTAATCCTTTCTGCCTATCTGTCATCACAATCCAATCAGCGCCATTTCCCACCTAAATATCCTCAGCCAGATATTTCAAAAACCATCTCCAGGCAACCGTGTTCTCTTTCTGGACAATACCATATGCAATTGGATAGATGCAATCATTTCCATCTAGGCCAACTGCAGTGAGCAATATACCTCCCCAAACACCATGAAGATGGCATCCATCTACTCTAATGATTTTTCTACACCCATGTTGAAATCCAAATTTGCAAGCACTAAAATAGATATATATACCTTCAAACACTTGCCCACTAAATGCTATCATTACTGTGGATCCTGGATTGGTCCTCAATACATCAGCTACATATGACCTCAGTACTGCAAATTGTTCTTCGATAGAGCCGTTAATCAATTGCTTAGCACATCTTCTCTCCTTCCAAGCGACATTTCTAGTGATATTTTTCTTCAAGTCATCCTTAACAGTTGCTTGCATACTTTTGGTTTTCCACTCTGGGTCTACCTTGAACTGCTCAATGTATCGATTGACTATGAAAATGTAGTTACAATGACAATTGTACTGATCCCTAGTGCATGTGTGTTGAGGCATATATGACTTCACTTGAACGATTTCTGAATTATTCATCTTCGAAGCCCATATTCTCCATGTGAACCCTGATTTACAGATGCCTCGAACTCTTCTTTCATCATTCGCCTTACACTTCACATTATATCCATTTATTGCACTGTAAGTTCGAATCACCTTCCTACATTCTTGTATAGAACTGAACAACTGACCTACTTGAAACTTTGGATCGCGCATATTCGATCCAGCCATAAACTCGGGGAATCGATACCCAACATCATCGTCTGATGAGATTTTGGACAACAATTCTTAAAATGATTGATATTCAAGATCATCGGCCTCATGTAATTCGTCATGTCCTATTGTACGATCCTCTTCTTCTCGCTCGGTTGTCCTCCCATCACAACCTAATTCAATTCCCTCCGTAACATTTTTGTCGAAAAGCATATCATCTTCACTTGACCATATGTCATTATCAGAATCATTGAAGTTAGTGTCATCCTCTGTATCTGTTGCATCAATAAGAAATTGAAACAATCAGCAAAAAAGAGATTGAAAATGACCATAATCAATTTCACACTCCATATTACAGAAACCACATTGCATTATCCAAACATTGTGACTGAAAAATCCGAGTTGATTATTGGATTACCATTTAACAAAACAACATATGATTCTCAACTTCATAATTAGAGGCAGTATTTAAAAATATAATTATAGAAGGGAAAAACAAAATAAAATCATTTTCTTGATCACAAGTTCATTTACATGGACAGCAGAGTAACAAAAATCATATAATCAATAACAGCCATAAAGATTTCAAATGATCCGAAAATCCCATTTCTCTAATTTTAACAGAGTGTAAAGGGGATTTTTTTTTAATTTTAAAAAAAAGGATAAATCAAGAGATAAGGGACTTTCCAACTTTTAAGAACCATAAGAAATCCCAACATTGCTTAATTTTACAACATTGACATAACAATTGATGGCAGTAGAGAGGAAATCGAGGAAACCAAAACAAATTGTAGAATATACCTAGAAGTGGTCCCTCCAAGTGCTCTTCCTGAAATGCCCAGAATTTGTGATTAGTTGTGGCCTTCGTCGGTAGTGGAGGCTCGATTTCAATAAGGGATAGGGTTCGGAATCTGCTACATATTTGAGCACTTTGGTGAGATTACAAAATGAATTGCAATTTCATTGTTCAAAATGGTGAGGTGTGTTTGGATTTACTTATGTGGCAAGCCATTTTTTCTATTGGACTTGTTTAACGGCCACGTGTAAAAATCGGTATCCATGTAGGCGCTTGGAAGAGACGAAAGTTAGACGGTGAGCAATGGAGTGCAACTTAACAAATTTCAATGTAATCAGGTGCAAAGTAAAGTAGACTGATTGAAACGTGGCGTTACGTAAAGTTCAGTGTGTGTTCAAACATTTAACTCATCTATATACCCATCCAACTTCCATCCACCCACCAAATTTCACTTGCAAACCCTACTCATTTTCCCCTATCCCTTCTCTCTATATATTTCTCCATTCTCTCTTCTTTTTCTTTATCTCCCACCACAGCTGACGATGACGCTATCTACATGTATCACCATTGTAGCACTATCGATGATCTAAGTGATGGAAGGACATTCATAGTGAAGGAATTTGATGCTGGAAACGTAAGTCAGAGTAGAGGAAGATGGTGAAGCGAAATCCACGATAGCAGCTATGGCTGTGGATGTAGAAGAAGCTATGACTCCAAGGCTCTTTGGGTTTCAAATTGGGGTGAAGTGCACAAGGAATGAAGACGACTTGGAAGAAGATCAGGTCCCGTCTTTGCTCATCTCCGCTGCAGCTATGACAATGATGCCATCGTCGTATTTTGGATCTAGTTTTTACAGTAGTTATGCAGTGATTTTGGTGGGTTTTGTTGGCTTGTTTGAATTTGTTGGTGGTGGTGCTAGCGAGGTTCCGATGATGTTGGTAGTGCTTGTGAGGTGGTGGATATGTTGATGGTGGGGTGCGATGGTGGTGGTGGTCTTAGGCAGTTGTGGTGGTGATAGTGTGAGATGGTTGTGGTCGTGATCATAGTATAGATGGGGGTGGGGTGGATGGGCAGAAGAGTGTTTGTGACCAATTATTTGGTTGATTGTGACTAATAAATTATTTAATTTGTGATCAATAAATAATGTGATCAATAAAGTATGCAATTTGTGACCAATTAATAATGTGTGACCTAAAAATGAGAAATTCTAATTAAATTTGTAATCGTGATTTACAATTTGCTAGTTGTGGCCAATAACTTAATAATTTGTAATTAATCGAGAAGTAACTATGACCAATTAATTTGATAATTTGTGATCTTAAAATAAGTTGTTACTTATGACTAGTACGTATTTGTGATCGTAAATTGTATAATACTGTAGCCTTAATATATTTAATTAATATGATTTTTTTCAATCAATTATTTAATTAATAGAATTTAATTAAGACTTCATTTTTAGAATAATAAACCTGATTTCTTAACTTTGAAATTGTATTTTGCAACACCTTATATATGTAATGTTCCCATTAATTGAAGTAATTTTATGATACTGAATCTAATTGGCTTAATGACAAGTGACGGTTTCTTAACTGTACACTTTGATGGAAAGTTGGTAGTTTTAATTCCCAATAAAAACTGACTCTCTATCTATAAATTTGAAAGTATTACTTATGTTCAATTACAGAAAGGAACACAGAGAGAACAATTTTTTGGTTTTCTTATTTCTTTTTATTTTGCAGGTCTATATCTTCCAATTAAATTACCATGGATCAATGTATGTTTCTTGATCAATTGATATATATGTGAAAATCATAGAATTCTAAAGTTGTTGGTATTAGGGTTGAATTGCTTAAATGTGGTATCAGAGCCAAGATTACGGAATTATTGATTTTCCTTTATAGATTGCAAATTTTCACTTAACAATCCTTAATTATTTCTTATAGATTTATCGATTAATGATTAAAATTAAAATACAATTAAAGTTTCATGTTTTAATTGGGATTAATTCAGTACTTTCAATTCTAATTATGCTTGCTAAATTTGAGATAGACGGGTAATCGAGAAGTGCGCCTTTGATATGTGCGTTAATAATTATGTTTTGTATGCTTATATGGATCACTCTATGAATCTTAACGAAGTTTTGGGTGAATGGAATTTCTTGATGTTATATTATTCCAATTATTTCAAAAATAGGTTAATTATACCCATATTTTACCCAAAGAATCTTCTTGCCCTGCTACCGAGACCTGTCTAAGATTAAGTATGCTAATAGTCAAGTGATAAGTTGGAGATTGTATACTTCTTAAGTCGACTTGATTTTTTTGCTACGGACTCGTATTAAAGTTCAGGCCACTGAAGAAATATATTCAATTTGCCTGATGGATTAAGTTTAGATCATGTCTAATTTAATAACTCGATTTTCGTGCTTTGTTTATTTATCATTGATAATGAATAAACATTCTGTGGTAATTAATTTACATGTAATAATTGAGATGGAAAGTTTTTCATTCAAAAGTTTTGATGAATCACTTATATAAATATTTTATTTATATATGAAGATGAAATTAGCTTTATTGTTGTCAATAATATATTGATGTTCATAGATTATAGAGTTGTTATGATCATCCAAATGATGATGAATTAATTTTATTAATCTTGAAAATGATTGTGGTTAATTTATATACTTAGTTAGATGCTTTTTGTATATTCAGAGATAACATGCATGTTTGATTATAGTATATTTAGTTACCAACTAAATGAAACTCAATTGCATCATTATGATTATTATAATAGTTTAATGTAGTATCACTCAAATGAGAACTAGGGTATACAATTAATGTTATGTTATCTGAATTTGAACATAAGACAAAACTCAAAGCATTAATATTAGATCATTTCATATTTTGCAATATTTGTTCCCGTTTCTATGTATTTGCATGTTGTGTACCACTGTTCAATGGACTACTGAGTTTATCTTAATGGTGGGACCAAGTTCAGTTCAATTTATGTCTTTTTGAATTTAGATTTGGTAGTTCAAGTTGAGAAACCTATTGATCTTACTACTAAGAGCAGTGCTCATAAAAGATCTTTCTATAAGACTTGCGGAAGATCAAGCATATTAAACCTAATGTTTGTGCGGATGACCTTAGTAAAAAATATCAATTCTACTATCCCTAAAATCAAGATTGCTAAGGAATATATGAAGTTTGTGGAAGAATGTTTTCAAACAGCTAATAAGTCACTCGTTGACTCATTGATGGGTACCTAAGTATGGTCCATTCCAAATGAACTATATTACACCAAAGGACAAATGAAATGTGAATGAAGTGCATAGTATGCTCGTGCAAGAGGAGACAAGGCTTAAAATCAAGGAACTCATTCCGTTCATCTCGTAAGTCGTCAAGGAGTTGGAAAAGAAATATAAGGAAAAGGTCTGGAAATGACATTAAACAAGGACCACTAAAGATAAATTAGTCTTCTATCTAAATCCACAATAAGGAACACAAGAAAAATACGTACCATTTATATTGCAAACCTGGACACCATAATGGGGATTGAATATAATGTAAGGCATGGTTCGAAAGTAAAGGTAAGATTGTTTCTTGTGCATGTTTTGAATATGATTTGGAAAAAGTTCATTATAACATTTGGTGGATTGATTTCAGATGTACTACTCATGTTACCAATACAATATAGGAATTCCTTTTAATCCAGACCGTAAATCCAAATGAAAATTTTGTTTTCATGGACAATTGAGTCAAAGCTATTGTTGAAGCCATTGGAACCTATCATTTGATTTTAGATATTGGACATCATCTAAATTTATTTCAAACTCTTTATGTACATTCTATTTCTCGTTATTTAGTTTCCTTATCGAAACGTGATTCTTCCGAATATTTATATAATAGTGAAAATGGATGTTTAAATAAAGCTAAATTTGTTGCTAAAAGTTTTACTCTGAAAGATGGCATTAATTATAAGGAGACATTTTCACTGGTCTCCAAGAAAGACTCACTCTGAATTATAATGGTTTTAGTAGCTCATTACAACTTAGAGCTACATCAAATGGATGTAAACATCAATGTTCTGAATGAAATTTTTGATGAAGAAGTGTATGTGGATCATCCTAAAAGGAACACATGGTGTGCAAGTTAAATAAATCAATATATGGACTTAAAAAAGCTTACCATCAATGGTATCTTAAGTTCAATGATATCATTACTTCCTTTGGATTTAAGGAAAACATTGTTGATCGATGTATATATCTAAAGGTCAAAAGGAGCAAGTTTATATGTTTATTTTATACGTTGACGACAACTTCTAGCTATTAATGATCTTAGTCAATTATACGACACTAAGAAATTTCTCTCTAAAAAAATTCGAACTGAAAGATATGGGAGAATCAACTTATGTGATTAGAATTGAAATATTTCGAGATAGGTTACAAAGATTGTTACAATTATCTTAGAAAGCATATGTCAATAAAGTTTTAGAGAGATTTAAGATGAAAATATATTCAGTGAGTGTAATTCAATTTCGAAATAGACAAATTTAGTCTCATGCAATGTCCTAAGAATGAATTGGAATGCAAACAAATAGTAGCTATTCCTTATGTATCTATTGTTGGGAGTTTAATGTATACTCAGACTTGCACTAGACCAGACATCAGTTTTCCTATCGGAATGCTGGACATGTATAAAAATAACTTGGTACTTGATCATTGGAAAACTACAAAGAAAATGTTGAGATACTTACGAGGAATGAAAGACTACATACTCATTTATAGGAGATCTGATAACTTGGAGATCATTGGGTATTTAGATTGAGACATTGCTTGATGTGTAGATATGAGAAAGTTCACATTTGGTTGTTTGTTTCTCTTGGCTGGAGGGGTTATATCATGTAAAAGAGCAAAGCAGTCACACATTGTTATATCCACTATGGAAACTGAGTTTGTAGCGCGCTTTGAGGCCACAGTTCAATGAAATAGATTGTGGAACTATATTTCATGGCTTGGAATTGTTGACAGCATTGCCAAGCTACTAAAAATTTATTGTGAAAACTCTGTAGTGGTCTTCTTTTCAAATAACAACAAGTACTCTAAAGGTGTTAAACACATGAAATTGAAGTACTTTGTCGTTAAAGAAAAAATGCAAAAATAAAAAATTGTGAATTGAGCATATACAACCCAATGTCATCATTCTCTTTGGTTTATACAACCAAAAATATATAATGAGGTTTATAAGAAGATAAAAAAATAAGAGATTTTATCAAATACCAATCTTATGATTGCAAATCAACTAACAAAATGATTGCTGCCAAAGACACTTATTGAACATATCATGTTAAGTGAGGACTAGTATCATAGTACATGAAGGGAACTATGCAGAAATGATGGTGTACAACTACCATGATTTTTATTATTCATTACTTAAGAATGATATATTAAGTGACCAATGTACGATGGATTTTAGCTTATGATATGTGCATTATGGTATAGACCACATAACGATGCAATATTACGTAGATTAAGTGGAAGAATGTAAGACCAATTAATTGTGACCTATGTAATATTATTAATGAATTAATTAAAGTGGGTTTATGATGCTAAAATCTAATTGGTCCAATGAGAAGTGACGGTTTCTTAACTGTACACTTCGATGAAAAGTGAGTAGTTTTAAGGCCCAAAAAAAAACTATTTTTGTCCATAAATGTAAAGGTATCCCATCAAATTACTTACGTTCAATTATAGAGAGGAAAATAAAGATCATCCACTATGGAATCTGTTTGTGGCATGCTTTCAGGCCATAGTTCAGGGGAATTGGTTGTGGAACTTTATTTCAGGACTTGAAATTGTTAACAGTATTGCTAAGTCCCAAAAATTTTATTGTGACAATCTGCACCAACCTTCTTTTAAAGATCGACAAGTACTCTAAGAGTGTTAAACACATGGAATTAAAATACTTTGTTGTTGAAGAAGAAGTTCAAAAACAAAAACAAAAATTTTCAATCGAGCATATAAGCACCAATCTTATGATTGTAGATCCATTAACGAAATGATTGCTTATAAAGACATTTAATGAGTATGTCGAAAGAATGGACATTGTTGGAAATGATCATTGAAATTATTATGTAATTTATAATGTTTATGTATTTGACATTTTAAGCTCTTTTATGTATTGTTTTTGCCAAAGTATTATTCATGCTTTAATTGTCGATATATGTACATGAATGGATTATGTGAATAATGACAAGGATATTTTTTTCGAAGACATTATTGGAATACGATTATCGAATTTCTCGTTACATAGCATGTTAAGTGAGGACTAGTATCGTAGTACATGGAAGGAACATGATGGTGCACAACTGTCATGACTCTTATTATTTGTTACTTAAGAATGATATATTAAGTGACCAATGTATGAGGAATTTTAGCTTATGATATGTGCATTATGATATAGACCACGTAACAAGGAAATACTATACGGGCCAAGCGGGAAAATATAGGACCAATTAATTGTGGTCCACGTAATATTATTAATGAATTAATTAAAATGATTTTGTTATGCAAAAATCTAATCGGCCAAATGAGAAGTGAAATTTTGTTAACTCTACACTTCGATGGAAAGCAGGTAGTTTTAAGACCAACGGAAATTGTCTCTCTTTGTCCATAATTGTAAAGGTATCCCATCAAATAACTTACATCCAATTACATAGAGGTAAAGAGAGTGAGCGGTTTCCTAGTTTTCTTGTATCTCTTTATTTTGCAAGTCTAATTCTTCCAATTAAATTGCCATAAATCAAGGTATGTTTCTTGATCAATTGATTTATATGTAAAAATCATAGAATTCTAAAGTTCTTGGCATTAGAGTTGAATTGCTAACACTTACTTCATCACCAAGTTCATAGTTTTTTGAAGTTTCAATTTGAAAGTGTAGTGTAGTCTCTACTTTCCTCTCCCATGTGCATTTTTGTACAAATAGATGCAAGGTCTGAACCCTAATTCTTTTAACACTCAAGGTGTGCCTGAGTATACATTGACACCACACTTGTACTTGCTACTGTGAGTAAGGACATATAAGGAAAATCTGAAAAATCTTTGGAGGTGAAGAAACCTGACATCCTTCTTTCATCTATTCTATCATATGAAGTTCCTCATATACGATATGCTCTATTTGTAATAATGAGACCAACTTATAAATTTGACAAAAATTCATTTTCATAAATTATTATTTTACCACTGTCAGATTTCAATGCCACCTAACCTATAGGTATCAACAACTGAACAGTATAATTTCTAGAAACCCTACTAAATAGCAAATCTAGATAGATGGAGCTCTAGGTGCTGACCTGACTATTCTTCATAAGTCAAACTCGCTTCTTACTTATTTTTTTGTTGTCGAAAAATCCTCACCTCCAAGTATTTAAAAATATGTTAATTTTTTATTAATTTAAAAATATAAAAGGCAAATAAAATTTTTCACGACTTTCGAACAAATGTTTTTGCACAGAAACTATCATTAGAAACAAAATGTTCTAATTAATGGAATGTTGAAGATAAAAATGTGGTGAAAATAGTTGAAAATATAAGCACGTCAATGAACAACACTTGAGGACCTTCAATACAATTAAAGTATGATATAACAAACAAAAATTATGGTATCAATATAACCACCCTAGAACTTATGCTATTAAAAACTCAAATTAAAATTAAAATTGCTTTGTATATTTAAAGTCAAACAATCAACAACTTTATACTAATAGCTCTTTAAAAAAAAAAAAAAACTCTAGGAGTGAAAGCATTAGAGCAATAATATCTACCACAAGTGGTGTTAGAATACTAATTTAATTGTCATCATGTAATGGGCTCAATAAAAGGCTGAATCATGTTACTCGCTCAATTGCCCATCTCATTAATGACACTTCATGTTATTTAGACTAACTAGTCAGAGTTGAACATGCATTGCATGTTATTGTGAAATATTTTATAAGTGTTGTAAAAGTAATATTTGATGTCAATTTGTTAGGAGGATTTGATGAGTCTCAAATGAAATAAAAATAAATTAAAATTTAGGATAGAAATTTAAGAAAAGAAAATTGTACTCTCAAAACTCAACTTCTATTATTCAAATTTGTTGTGATGATGAAATACTAGAAATGAGTAGCATTTTTTATACTATATTTGGTACATAAGAATTAATTGTTGCTCCATCTTTTCTATAAGGATAGTCATGTTTTCCTTTTTCGTTTGTCCCAAATTATATTCCTATTTTTTATTTGAGAGTGTAGTTAATATATTAATTTTCTAATATATCCATATTTAATATGATTTGTTAATCACAAATATAAACCACTTCATTATTCAGTTATAGTTGTAACATTAAATAAAAAATAAAAAATCATCTTCCATGACATTTAATTCATTTTTATTTATATTGAATGACTTTGGAATGTTAATTATCTAGATTGTTGCAATAAACAATGACTAGTACCAAAAACTATTTAATTATCTTAAATATTACATACATAATTTAATTACCTTGAATATTGATTACATTAATGTAGGTGTATATTAGGAAAAATGATAGTAAAATTTATTATTTCAACTACATTAACTAATTTATTTTTAATCTGCGTGAAAAAAGAAATATAACTAACTATCTCTATGAAATGGGAGGAGTAAATGAATATATTCATTTGGAATAAATGGTTGACTACGCTTAAAAGGCTTTCTTAAAAGTAAATTTTCAAAATATATAATTTTTTTATTAATTATAAGTGTAGTAAATTTAAGTATTTTTGTTTTTCTTTGGAAAGGATTAAGCTAAACATATCTAAAAGCAAAATTTTCTTTAAAATAAATTTCTTTTTGAACGCTTGGCCTAAATGCTTACTCGAAAAGTGGAATCTATGAAAGTGTGTACCGATATTAATTTTTGTTCACATATTTAACTCCATTAATAGTACGCAAGTTGCACAAACTGTTCCATTTTGTCTACATACAAGAGAAAGGCATATGGTGGATATAGTGAATTTGGTGAAAAAATGACCTGAATAGGTCGCAAACATCTTTGCCCTTATAAATCAGTCCATGCGAAAGGCACATGCATAATTATTGAAAGAATGAGACAAAATCTATCTATGATAAATATTTTTCACCAAAACCTTGGGTTAAGGAGGGCACTGTCATAAAAAAAATATAAAAAAAAGAATCAAGATTGATTTCTAATAAGTGTATTTATCAATGTTTTGAAAACTGATTAGATCATCGACTCGAAAAAAGTGAACGGTCAAGGGTCAAAAGGTTCAACCAAGGTCAAATCGGGATCGAACCGAATGCAATAAATGCATACAAAAATAATAAAATACTATGATAATAATATATATATCCCCATACCCCCTTCAGGCCTACTACTTCACTCGACCAAAATGGACTTATGACCATTGGTTCGAATGTTCAATTCACCACACCGCTGAACGGTGGGTCGAAGATGTACAACCACAGCCTACCAATGGACAAGATTCAAAGTTCGTGCGAAAGTTAGCGGCGATTGAAGCCATGATTCAATGCATCCCTGGGATGCCCGCACCAATCAAAAAGAGTGCAGCCAGTTGTTTCGTCGACTCTCCTTTTGTTGATGAGATTGCCTTAGTGGAAAAGCCCAAAAAGTTAAGCTTCCCTAACATGAAACTTTACGACGGGACAGTTGATCTGGACGATCACATAGCTCAATACAGGCATAGAATGTTTACTGTTGCTATACCAAGAGACCTTCGCGAAGCCTGCATGTGTAAGGGGTTTGGCTCCAGTTTTGTGGGGTCGACTTACAATGGTATACAAACCTTCTAAATAATTCTATATCGTTGTTCGCACAACTAACTGGTACGTTTGTTGAGCAGTTTGCAAGTAGAAGGAAACTTGAGAAGCAGTCCCACGATCTCTATCATATAGTGCAAAGGAGAAATGAAACTTTGTGAATTTGTCGGACGATTCAACCAGGAGAAAGTTTCAATTCCTAGTCGCAACCAACAAACTGCTATTTCTGCTTTTCGAAAGAGGCTCCTCTCGGACATTGATTTATATAAGGAACTGGCCAAATATCCATGTAGTACAATGGAGAATGTATTGGCTAAAGCCTGGGCCCAAATTAAATGGGAAGAGGTTGATGCTAACTTCAATTTCACCAGATGACAACCCCCTAAAGAAGAGTCGCGACGATAAAATAGGGTTTAGAAACGGCCCGCAAGTACTTATTCTTCCCATAGATATGAGGGACATCAATCGCAGAGAGCTACCCAGACCATTTGATTGTCCTTGTGAGAGGACAAAAGTTTGGATCCCTGAATACAACTTTTCAATCGGACCAGCAGAACTAATTACAGTACTAAAGGAGATGGGCGGCACGGTAAATTGGCTTGGAAAAATGATAAGCTCTAGTGACCAATGTGTCAGATTAAGTGGTGTCAATTTCACGCAGACTACGACCACTGAACATATGATTGCATTGCCCTAAGATTGAAAATGGCGGAGCTATTGAAACGGGGACACCTTACTGACCTCTGACTGAAAAAGGAAAAGAGAATGTTGCCAAATGACAACAAAAACCACATGGTAAGCCAGGCTCAGGTCCAGCGGTCACGCCAACACATGATAGAACTATTAACTTCATCACCAACGGTTTAGAAGTTAGCGAGATAACGAGGGTAGTGACACAGAGACATGCGCGTCAAGCAGTTCATCTTTGCCAGAGTCTAAACCAGGTAAGCGAGTCAGACTCACCACAGATCATTGGCTTCACTACCTTTGAGGCTACACAGCTACTCAATCCACATCATGACGCTTTGGTCATATCTTTGAACATCGCCAACTATTTGACCAAGCGCATCTTGATAGATAATGGCAGGAGTACAAACATACTTTTTTTTGGAATCTATTAAGGCTATGGGGATTTCAGAAGAAAACATTACTCGTCGGACGACAGTGCTAATCGGTTTTAATGGTGAACAAAAGAATACTTTGGGTGAGATTGTGCTGCCTGTTTATGCTGAAGGAGTTAACCTCTGCACTCAATTCCTCATAATGGATAGCCCATTAGCATATAATGTTATCTTGGGAAAACCCTGGATCCATGAAATGAAGGTTGTACTATCGACATTTCATCAAGGAATAAGAGAGATTCATGGTAACCAAAGGGATTCTAGAGATTGCTACAAGAATTCACTCCGTTCTGACCAATATCCTTTATAGCAATTACAACAATTTCAGCCCGTCATTCCAGACCGTTCGGACGTGGAAGAGCTAGATAAAATACAGATCCACCTTGGCTTTCTAGAACACAAAACTCAAATGGGGGCAATGTTAGAGCCGACGCTCAGGCAACGCCTTATCAAGTTTCTCATAGAACACCATGACTATTTTGCTTGGTCTTACACAGACATGACTGGTGTTGACCCAGAGATATTGACGTACTCGGTCCCCAATACATTTCAATCAAACAGAAGTGAAGGAGGTCTTCTCCCAATACACTTGGGCTAATTTGATGTTTGTTGGGTTTAATTTACTTTTTTTAAGTTATAAAAATGGGTTGAACCTCATTAAGCTAATTTGAATATATTTTTAATTACAAATGCGTGGGTATTTTGGAGAATATGCCCGCATATGCGGTCAACGAAATGAGTTGACCGCATTATCATACGCATACCTCATATGCGATGCGTTTCGAAAACGCATCGAGAATATGCGCGCATACGTGAAGCATATACGCGCATGGAAGTCTACATTGACGACATGCTGGTAAAATCTCTAGTTGCAGAGCAACACATAGACCACTTGAAGCAATCTTTCGAGGTTCTAAAGAAGTACAACATGAAACTCAATCCATCCAAGTGTTCATTCGAAGTATCCTCTGGTAAGTTCTTAGGTTATTTAGTAACTCAACAGAGAATCGAGGCAAACCCGAATCAAGTTCAATCAATTATAAACATCCCATCTCCAACTTACACGAAGGAAGTTCAGAGGTTTATTGGAAGACTTGCAGCTCTTAACAGGTTCTTCTCTTGATCTTCCGAGAAGTGGCAGAAATTCTATGACATATTGAGGGAAAAAAAAACTTTCAAATGGACTCCAGCATGTAAAGAAGCGCTTCAGCAACTCAAACAATACTTAACTTCACCTCTACTCTTGTCAAAATCGAAAGATGGGGAACAACTCTACATGTACTTGGCAGTATCGGATACGATTGTGGTGCAGTTTTAGTTCGTGAAGAAGGAGGAAATCAAATCCCTGTTTACTATGTCAGCAAGACGTTACTGGATGCAGAGACCTGCTATTGCCACTGGAAAAATTAGCTATGTCACTTGTTAGCTCAGCTCGAAAACTAAGGTCTTACTTCCAAAGCCATTCAGTAGTTGTCGTAACATCCTTCCCGCTGAAGCAGATACTCCACAAACTAGAGTTATCTAGGCTACTAACCAAATGGGCCGTCGAATTAAGTGAATATGATATTTCTTTTGTATCCCGTACTACCATAAAATCTCAGGTACTTGCAGATTTCATCGTTGATTTTGCTCCTAACTCACAGGTCCTAGCCCAAAAAGAACTTTATTGCTTGACGGATGGACCTATGATAGGTACATGGATGCTCCAGGTGGACGGGTCAAGCAACATCAATGGTATAAGCCTCGCCATCATTCTAACATCACCAGAAGGAGAACATATAGAATAGGTGGTTAGGTATGAATTTAAGGCAACTAAAAATGAGGTAGAATACTAAGCACTCATTGTCGGGCTGATCTTGGCAAAGGATATAGGAGTCACTCGAATAAATGTCTGCAGTGATTCTCAGCTCATTGTAAACCAGATCCAAGGCACTTTTCTAGCTAAAGATGCAACGATGACATCTTACCTAGAGTTAGTCAAACAATTCTACGGCAAGTTTGATGAGTTCCAAATCACTCAAGTTCCACGGACCGAAAACATCCAAGCAGATGCGCTAGCCAGCTTAGGAGCAGCTATGAATATGAAACAAAGCAAGGTCATCCCGGTGGCCTACTTACAATGGCCAGCGATTCAAAAGCTAGTCGAAACCAAAAGTTTTCATTCTATGGAAGAGCAATCTTAGATGGCGTCGATTGTTAGATACATCTAAAATGATGAATTGCCACCAGACAAGAATGAAGCTCGCTGAACCAAGGTTAAGGCTACCAGATTTTTTATTATAGATGGTAAGTTGTATAAAAGATAATTCTTTTGACCCTATCTCCGATGAATTAGCAACACTGAAGTCGAATATGTCCCAACCGAACTTCACGAAGGGGAATGTGACAATCACTCAGGAGCTTGAAGCTTGGCGCACCGTGCACTCACCACTAGATACTATTGGCCAACGATGTGGGTTGACTCTTTTAATCATGTCAAGAAGTGTGACTGATGTCAGCGATTTGCCGATGTCTCGCACATCCCTCTCGAATGGCTCAACCTCATTCTTTTACCCTGGTCTTTCATGAGATGGATGATGGACATTGTTGGGAAACTTCCAACTACTCCAGGACAACGTGTCTACATGCTAGCAGTCACATACTATTTCACAAAGTGGATTGAAGCCAATGCACTCCCACATGTACGCGATCGTGTGTTATCCAATTTGTCTGGAAAAATGTGATGTATAGGTTTGGGGTTCCAAAATAAATAGTCATCGACAATGGGTCATAATTCATAAGCACCGGGTTTCAAAATTTTTGCAAAGAGTGGAATATCAAGCTGAACTTCTCCACTCTACGGTATCCCCAAGCCAACGGTCAAGCCAAATCTTCCAACATGACTATCATGAAAATGTTAATGAAAAGACTATCTGAAGTCAAGGGAAAATTGGTAGACGAGTTGCCTGGAGTCCTTTGGTCTTATCGCACCACCGTTCAGACAGCAACTGGCGAAACTCCCTTCTCATTGGCTTACAGCATGGAAGCGATCATACCAGTAGAAATAGGCACTCCAACATTTCGGTGTGAATGGACAACCAATGAGAAAAACCAAGTTGAATTGTGTCACGAGTTAGAACTGGCGAATGAACGAAGAGAAAGATCATTGGTTCGTACAACCGCATATCAACAAAAAATTGCCCAATACATCAACCGACAAGTAAGGACGAGAACCTTCAAAGAAGATGAGTGGGTGCTACGAAGGGTATTCCAAAACACCAAGGAAGCAGGTGCACAGAAGCTTGCAGCAAATTGGGAAGGACCATACCTAATCATGAAGGGCGTTGGACAAAGGGCCTACAAGCTATGCACCCTGAACGGTAGAGATATCAACAACAGCTAGAATGCCATTCATCTTCGCAAACATTATTTCTAAGCCTTCTAAAACTCTTTTCATTTTTTGTGTTTTCATTTACACTCAAAACTCGTTCTAACTTAAGCATCAGAGAGTCAATGGTAGAAATGCCATTGACGAAGCTAACCTTTCTCTGCTTTCAGGATGATAAATGACAAAGCTTCACGTGGACCAAACATGCCACAATTCCATCACGGAGCATCTTCGTTATTTCCTTAATGATTTTGTAATTTTCCTTTTTAAATTCTTTACTATCATCGAGATCAACACTAACTTAAGCATATGAGAGCCGATGGCAGAAATTCCATCGGTGGTCCTAACTTTTCTCTGCTTTCAGGATGATCAATGACAAAGCTTCACATCATGCCACCATTCCATCACGGGACATCTTCGTTATTTCCTTAATGATTTTGTAATTTACCTTTTTAAATTCTTTACTATCATCGGGATCAACACTAACTTAAGCATTGGAGAGCCGATGACAGAAATGTCATCGGCAACCATAACTTGTCTTTGATCTCAGAAGATTCGCCAAGTAGAAATGTGCATCACTTATTAAAGATCAAGAATTTCCTTATCAACAGGGACACAGAAAGCCTCAAATGTGGGGAAAGAAGATCCCGTACAGACACAAAAAATTATTTAGAATCTAGAAGCTGGTCGATAAAAAATGGCCTCGTAGATTCTATCGAGCCATCTAGATGAAGAAGACCGTACAGTTGCTTTCAAGCCGTCTGTACAAGTTTGGTCCTACCATCACCATATGCCAATCTGAACAAAGACTTGGCTACATTTGAATTAGGATAGCCTTCAAGCCAACCAATAACATTACATGCCGAATCGAATGGATCAGACTAATTGAATCCTTTGTAAAAATGCATTTATGAGTCTTATCGTTTTGGAAGTAAGTCCGATTTCTATTTAAATATTATGATCATAAACTCCTGTATTTTGAATAAAATTTTATAAGTTTGATATTTCATCAAGTCTTAGCATATATCCCAAATAAATCTACATATTACATAATTTGAAAGACATAAATTTAAATACGCTCGAACAAATACTAATACATAAGTCCGAAAGAAAATGCCAGCCAGGAAGCACAATTGAAAAATGTGCTACCAAAAGAGTTCAGGCTTGCCCATCATCAGCATTCCTGACTCCCTCGCTGTACAAAGTCTCGACTTCAAGATTCTCTTCTACCATATTCAGCATATTGAGCATCTGGCACAATTAAGCATAATCAGCAATCACTTCGGCCACATCCCATCTAACGTGTTTACCTTTCTTATAATCATTCATAAGAAAGGCTCTAGTGGCTATTTCAACTTCCAGCTGGCAATTCTCTAGACGGTCCTCTAGAGAAGCAATCTGAACCACAGAAGATTTCTTTAAGCTTGCAAGCTCCTCCTCCAACGCGAGCTTCTTATGGATCATCTCGGCTAGCTTATCTATCGCCTTTCTAGCAGTCAAGTCAGCATCTTTCTTCCCAATGGCCTGTCTAACAGCTTCATTTTTCTAATAAATGGTACCTTGCAGACCCTAGAATCAACGAAATAAGTTCGCGTCAAATGAGTTATATCCAAAATGAAGTATATAAAAAAATAATATACCTAGAAAATCTGAGCCATTGTGTTCTCGGCTACCTGTACTGGTCCAAGTTGCTCATAGCGCGTCCGATCTTCAGGAAATAATAGACTTTCGCCAAGTGCCACTACCACCGGATTAAAGAATGCAGACGAATCAGAGGGAAAGGTAAGCACGATCGAATCATCGTCTACAGACAAAGGCCTTGGATGACTACATTTGTGGACCAACGAGGAGGGGGCATTAGGTAACTCGGTCTGGCTCAAGAAATCATCGGATAGGACTATACGGTTGTCATCTAGCGATGTAAGATGAGAAAACTTCTTAGACTTTTATTTCGCTTGTCTCCTTTCCAAAGCGTCAAGCGAAGACCCTGCCACTCTTGACATAATTCGATATGCAATCTCACGTTCAGTCGAGTTAAGCGGACTGACCAAAGGAAGATCACTACCAAGAATTTCCATAGCTCTCTTTATCATGATAATAGGGATTTTATGTCTTGGCAAATCGGAAGGAATACCTCGTGATTCTGCCGAAATATGATGCCACAAGTCACTAGAAGAAAGAACCCTAATATAGAATGAATCAGCAGTCCCCTTGAGCCTTAGGTATTGCTAAGATCTTTGAAATTTGCTCTTTCACAAACAAGCCTTCCCTGTGTTGATGTGAAGACCTGGAAGAAAGTGAAATAAGGACCTTGAATCAGTAAAGCACGTCGAGAGTAAGTGATCTACGAAGCTTACCGCGTGACCATGCTGAAGGGAAACCGTAATTCCCCTATCGAATCAAATCGTTTGATGGGAGAAAAAAAGACCCTTTCCAATCTTTATCTCCCAAGAAAAGTCCAGTTATCAATCGATCGATATTTTTCCTTGTATTTAAGGAAAATCGGCCTTTCTCACCATCATTCTTCCTTTATAAAGTAACCGTGCAACAGCTTCGGCATGCCAAATGAGATATCGTACTGCCTAGTCAGAACTTGGAGAGCCAATAGCAACCGCCAAAAGTTAGGCATGAGTTGACTGGGTACAATATCAAAATATTCCAGCACCATCCCAACCATGTAAAGAATCAGAAATTGAAAGCCATCTTTAAATGGAAACTCATTAAAAAACGTCCAGCCTGGGACATTCCATGAAACTCTTTCGTGCGGCCGTGGTAAGAGAAGTTGAACAGATGCTGGAAGTCGTTCTCCGTCAGCTTACTTGGTATGTTCTTGGTGAAAGAGTTATCACTAGCGCTTGGATGGCTGTGTTTATAAAAACTATGTCCTGAATAGCCACCATCAAAACCTGGATCGGTCGAATCAATAGTAATACCTACACCTTCTGGATTGATTGTATAGAGTGGGCAAATCCCCAGACCACCAACAAATATCGTCAATGTTGGCACATCTGGACAATCCAAACTAGTATAATTGTCTAGCAAGGAGTTTTCGTCTAGATTGTTAGACCTACTCCTGCCTCCGGTCGGCAAAGGATCGATTGAAAATCTATAAGGAACATCAGGATAATCGGTCCAATCCATTTTTTCATAAAAAACAAATACACACTAGCAACCTCACTCTATGAGGGATCAAACACTAGAAACACCGAATCAAAATCGATGCAACCACTGAAGCACTTAATAAAAAAAAGTTGTTTGAAGAACACTCAAGAACAAGGCAAGAACATGAAGAATGGAGGAAAAAAACTCACCAAAATCCTTGAGGCTCCTTGAAGTCTACCTAAGTTACTTGAAAAATGAGTGATGAAGCTTTAAGTAATGAGAATTGGCGTGCTAAATGAGTTGGATACATAAATTCACAAAGTTGTTCAAAGTCATCAACCAAATGTACAAGATGGACATATTTATTATCAACTAATACTCTCTACAAGATATGTTGCACGGTCTAGACAGACCGATTATTTCTCCATTTAAAGTGGATATATTATCGGCCGACTAATACTCTCCACAAGACATGTCACAGTCTAGAGGGATCGGTAACCTTTTCATTCGAATTAGATATATTTATCGATCTGCTAAAACTCTTTACAAGACATGTCGCACGGTCTAGATGAATTGACAATTTTTCATTTTTTGGGCAATATATATATATACAAAAAAAAGAAAATAATAATAATAATAATAATCAACTTCCACTCGGCAGATTGCTGAGTGGAAGGATTGGGGGCATGCATGCCACTCCACAATAGATTCCCATTGCCACACGGCAACACTTGCCGTGTGGAAATGGAAACTGCATTGTTTTCGAGCCTTGTGGTAAAAATATTGTGTATATTTATGTGTTTTATTCTATTATGATTATATAATATGAATAAATAAATAAATAAAATTATATAATCGGAAATGTAATGATTTTTGAGCCGTTCAATTTTTCAAAAATCATACGGCTTTCGAACGATCGGTACTAAAAAATCGTATGGCTCGATCAGTCGTGCGAAAATTTGCCAAAAACACATCACGTGGCTTCCGAGCCATAAATCATTTCGAACAGCTTCCAAGTCAAACGGTTTAAAAGCAAAAAATAGTATAAAAAATTGTACAACTCGACAAGCAGTGCCTCATTCTTTCAAGTGTCGCATGCCCCGATCACACAATAAAATAGCATGGCTAGGCAAGCGTGCGATAATATCCCATAACTTTTTTCGGTTGGATGATTTTCATCTGCCATCATAACGAATTCTACTACCACTCCAAACTATGTGATCAGATGGTTCGGCCTATGATCAAAACTCGCCTTCAACAAATGGTGTAATCGGTATTAAAGCCCGAATTACTCTTTCATTCGAGTAGAACTCATATAAAAGAGTGGGAAATAATTGTAGTGGTAAAAATTGTTCCACTAGCCCAAACAGCCCAAGATCAAAAAATAAGGCCCATAGATGGCCCACTTAATAAGCGCACCATCTTTTGGCCCAGTTCGTTGTGTCGATCGGGCAAATAAGACCCACGTGTCAATTCGCAATCCCTAATAATTTATCTTCAAGATAAATCACACTATGATTTGACCAGATCAAACATATTGGATATCTCAGCCGAATAGATCTTATTAGATTCAGTTCCAACCAACAAATCTCGCAGAGTCCTCGTCAATCCTGCCTAGATGGTTATCCCACTGCTATAAATTCCGTGGTCAATCTTACGTTCAGGTACACAAAAAAAAAAAAAAAAAATTACTCTACTCTAAAGTTACTTCTTCTTTGTTTTGGTCTAGTATCCATGAATTCTTGAAAAGCTTTTCTGACTTGATCGTCGGAGGGTCTTCGATTGGCACCACACCGGTGTCCTCTTGAGAAATTTTTGCGGTCTTTCTTCTTCATTCTACTTTTTAGCAAGACTCGATTTTCTCAACTATAGAATCCATCGTCTACAGCTACTTGTAATGAAATTCAAACAATCACTATGTGCAAATTTCCATTAAAAAATTTATAAGTTTCATGTGTTTTGTTTCCTTATAAGTTATTTATAACATTTAGTTAAAGTCAAATTTTACCTTTTAATAACACATTCACAACTACTTCTATACTATTAAAAAAATAAAATTGGGATCACAACTTTTTGCATTATAAGGAGATTTTAAGTAACTTTATAAGAAAATCAGACGCACACTTTGACAATTGTAAGAGTTATACTTAAAATATTTCAAGACAAAGTAATATGTTATTAAGTCACTGTTTGGTACACATTATTTTTTTCATTCTCATTTTTCTACTCATTTTCAACTACTCATTCTTAAATAAAATAATATTTTCCATCACATCAATAATTTTCCTTCTTTTTTAACCACACGTTCTCTATCAATCTACTAATCCAGAATACATTTTTCCAAAATAATGTGGCTCAGACACACCCTAAATATATTTGCAAACAAATATTTGGTTAAGCTTAAAAACTTTCCTTATAAAAAGGGGGAGCCATTATTTTCATTAACACTCTTATATATCTATTCAATTAAAAAAAAAATTATATGCATTTTTAACTTTATGTAAATTTATTGAAATGAACAAAAATAAAATAAAATAAAATAAAATAAAATATATCACTTTAAATTCATCAACTAATATTTATCTTCATTAATTTCTTTGAACTTTTTACATTCTTTATAATTTATATTTAACTAAAATCCTAATATTTATAAAATATCTTATCCTAAAGCCAAAACAAACAATGTATGCAAAAATATTATTCTCTCTCTCTCTCTCTGTTTTTTTTTTTTTTTTTTTTGTTTTTTTTTGTTATTATTTTTTCTCTCTCTCTCTCTCTGTTTTTTTTTTTTTTTTTTTGGTTTTTTTAAGTGATAATATCTATCCAACATATTTGTAAACAAGGTATAATGGAAAGAGGAGAGATGCAATCAAGATGATTGAATTTTTTTTGTAATTGTACAAATTTATTAAATCCTATGCTATCTGTATTTAGCACAAGGGAGAAAAACCCTAGCTTTAGCCTTAATTATTTTTAGAGCTAACTAACATACTATGTTGCCAAATAGCATAATATATTAGTCTTGGTTGTTTTCAGATATTGGATCAGACTATATGTGTTCTTTTATTTTGTTTTTAATAAATAATCTATTTTGTTGGTTAAACATTATGAATATGTAAGGTTTAAATGAATGAATTTAACAAGAGTAATGTTGTGATATAAAGAAGATGAATATAATACTTTTTAAAATTTTTAAAATTATAATTAAGGATAGATTTAGGATTTAGTTGTCCCGATAATAATATAACTTATATATGTGTCTTTGATTGCTCATTGAAAATTTCGAGTTTTAATCACTAAACTTATTTAAATGTTGGATGTTATTCACTAGCACAACATTCGTTTCCTATCTCTAATGAAATTGGTGATATGGCGTCCCGTTACGCAGTCACCAAATTACCACGTAAAAAAACTTCTTTCATTGCTCATTAAAATTTAAAAAACATTTACGATTGCTTACTATACTTCAAAAAAAATTTTGATTGCTCACTGAACTTTGATGTGATTGAAATGACATATATCTCTTGTTCACTAAAAATGTGGACTACAAATGCACGCGTTGATTACAAGTAATAAAATGGACAAACGAGTCCGAATTTTCGATCATTCGAGAAATAATTACTCAATTACATGATACTTAAATTTAATTTTAACAACGAAACATAATAAATTTGAATTTTACTAATGATATAAATAGCTTAAATTCTACAAAAATGATGAAAAGATCACCGACATAAAATTTTTCCTCAATTTTATTATTTGATCTTTTATTATTTGTAGAATTTTAAGTCATTTTCATCATTTGCAAAATTCAAATTTATTGTGTTTTGTTATTAAAATTAAATTTAACTATTGTTTAATTGAATATCATTCATTGTGTAATCGATAACCCGGAGTTGTTTGTCCATTTTATTACTTGTACGTGACACGTACGCTTGCGGTACACATTATTTAGCGAACAACAAGCCTAAGACATTTTTATAATTTTAGTCACAGAATTCGATCATCTCAAAATTCAGCGAGTAATCGAAAACGTTTTCCAAAATTTAGTGAGCAATGAAATATACTTTCTTACAAGGTAATTTGGTAATGGCGTTATAGGGCGTCGACTGTGCATTTCGTAAATTTCGTTAGAGATTTGAAACAAATATTATGCTAGTGAGTAACGTTCAATGTTTGGATAAGTTAGTGACCAAAACTCGACATGTTTTTAAAATTTAGCGAGCAATTGAAGACACATACATAAGTTTGGTGATTATTGGGACAATTATCTCTAGATTTAGAGTAAGATAGATATAAAAGTGAAGTTGATATATAATCCTTATTTTGTATAGATAAAATTTAGATTTTTAATATATTCTGGTAAAGTTGACGACATGTGTGATTCAAAAGTTATGAGTTCTATAACATATATAATTAAAATTAATTGCTAATTTTGAATAATTGTTTAACAAAATTTTAAGAGTAGCATCACTAGTACTTAACAATTGACTAGATGATAGTACTGGTGTATTAAATTACATGTTCAATTAAATAAATCACACAATTCACATTTAATTGAATTTATCACATAATGCCACATAAATTGGAACTCTAACACTACTTGTGCTAGATAGGATTATTCAAATTTTAAACAACACTAAACATGGACATAATATTTATATTAGGGTGCGTTTGATTGCGAGCATGAAATTTGTATGGAAAGAAAATAAAATTTATGCAATTTAATTGCCTAGAAATTATTTATATAGAAATTATTAATTAAATGTGTTTGATTGATTTAATTTTCAATCTAAAAGATATTATACTTGTCCATTTTTTATTGGTGAGTAGATGAGAGAGAGATAAATAGATAATTAATTACCTGGAAAATAAAAACCATCTTTCCTAAAGAAAACTTTTTTTTTTGTTTAAAAAAAATATGGTCACTGACAAAAAGTAGGAAAATATTTTTCGTGGAAAAAACTGTAAATCAAACTACATCCTTAATGAATTTATTAAAGATAATTTTGGAATGTAATATTTATTAAAAATTTGAATATGGATAAATTTAGAGTAAGATAGATAGATAGATAAAAACAACAAAAACAACACATGCTCACTCCAAACATACTCTCTCTGTATTCAAAGTGTCTATTTGAACGTCATTCTATAAAAACTCTTTTTTCCCAAATTTATTATTAATTACGTATTTTTCTATTAAAATATTTTTACATATAAATTCAAGAAATCACTTACAATATATATTCTCCATAAAATGGGGTCAAAAGGGAGAAAAATATAAAATAACCGACGCTCAACACGAGCGAGTGGAAATGGAAGATTGTTATGCAAATACCATTTCGTCGTAATGCATATTGTTGTTTAGCTGGAAGGGCTGTCATTTTTGCAGTTGCTAACATGGCCGGCCGGCGAAGAAAATTGTAAGACCCTGTTCATTAAACAAATGTCATCATTACATTTATCTTGTTTTGTCATGCTTGTAAAGTGCCAAACAATTATGATTTTTCGACAGATAGTGGGGAATCGAGTGTTGAATTGGCTTCTAAGACAAGCTTAATCATTAAAAGTCAAGTTTAAGCATTTTTTCTTCTTTGTGTCTGTCTTCATGATGATTTGTTGGGATATTTGTGGGAAAAAAAGCGTTGGTCGGATAGAGTGCATTGCAATAACTTGAGGTAGTATGAAAATATCATTCTTGGTTTAGTGTTATCCCTTGAGAACTGTGGGTTTTGTGTGATCAGTTTGCTAGGAAGTGTATAAAGAATTATATTTTCATTTGAAGGAGAGTGCAGCCATGGCAGCCTTCCGGCTGCTTTTCTGCTGTCTGGTTATCTTGACATGGATCAGTGCAATCTCTTCTGAGACGAACCCGCAGGACGGTAAAGATTTGCTGATGAAATGTTTGCGTTTTTATCTGACTGAAAGTTTTGAATTCATGAATGTCTATTTTATACAAACTCAGATGAGCGAAAAAATTGATAGAAACTTTTGATACTAATGCCAAAAAGAGTTCTCAGAGGCTTCATATTTTGTAATCATATCATTATATTAGTATACATGATAAAAGTGATTTGATTGATAGAGTTTCTGGAAGATTCTTTTTGATGCATAGAGCATATCTGTATTTATGAAAAATGATTTTGATGCAGCTGCTGTACTCCGATCATTGAAAGATCAATGGGGAAACACGCCTTCGAGTTGGGATAAATCAGATGATCCTTGTGGAGACTGGGATGGAATTACCTGCAGCAACTCCACCTTGCGGGTCACTGCAATGTGAGTATCTTACCGCAGTACTCCTATTTTTTGTCAACAGCATCAAATCGGTGCCAGAAATACACCTGGGTTGGGGGAAAGGTTTATGGATGTCTCGTGTTTTGCTATACAATTGATGCTTATGAATTTGTAATGTCTTTGATTTTTCAGAGGACTATCGACAATGGGACTAACAGGGACCATGACTGGTGATATTGGGGGGCTCACTGAACTGATTTCCTTGTGAGTTTTCTTACACCTTTCACTTACTGAAACTAAAGATTTTTTGTTGGCTTGGCCTATAAAATCTATTCTGATATCGAGTGTTACAAAGGCAATATCCATTACTGTATACAAGAAGAATGTTGATGAACATAAAAGAGCACACCTTTTTTTACTGACTATTCAATATATATTTTTGATCTGAGTGTTTATATTTAGCCTAAGATTTTAAGCTACTGATTGCAGGGACTTGTCATTCAACCCTGGCATCACAGGTCCCCTTTCTCCACAGCTTGGAGATCTGCGAAATTTGAACATATTGTAAGATCTAATAACCTAAATCTCAACTTCTCTCTTTTGCTAGACACAGAGATCAATATGCATGAATTTTTATGTAAGTTCCATATATCTTCTGCAGAATTCTAGCAGGATGTAGCTTTTCTGGCAATATACCAAGTGAATTGGGAAAACTTGCAAACCTATCTTTTCTGTAAGAATTTCTGGCGTTGTCATATTCATTGATTCTTATGAAATCATCTCTTTATCTTACGAAATTGAAACATGCCTTGCAGGGCGCTTAACACCAATAACCTAACTGGGAATATACCACCTTCCCTTGGCAAACTTTCTGAACTCTACTGGCTCGACCTTGCTGAAAATGAGTTGACAGGGCCTCTCCCTGTATCAACAGTGCTAGCTCCAGGGCTTGACCGCCTTAAAAAGGCAAAACACTTGTGAGAGTTTTTTTATTTTCCAAATCGGTTCGTTTTTCCCTTAAATAATTTATTTTGTTTACCACTCCAAGTTTGCTGAGGCTATAGCTTTGCAGCCATTTCAACAAAAACCAGCTTTCAGGTGAAATTCCAGAAAAGCTTTTTAGCTCGGATATGTCTCTAATACACGTGTAAGTTTGAAGCTAACGTCACTTTTTCTAATCTTGAAACCGTCATTCAATTCTTATTTGTGGTGAAATGATGGCAGACTGTTTGATGGGAATCAATTGGAAGGGAGCATTCCGTCCACAATAGGAGAGGTTCTTACACTTGAGGTTCTGTGAGTAAACTCCTTGCATAACTTTCATCTCTTACTCCACAATATTTTCCTTAATTTTTGGGAGAAATTACGCTTTATCTTTGTGTACCCTGGTTTATGTGTCCAGTCGACTTGATCGAAATGGCCTGACTGGAAGTGTCCCATCGAACCTCAACCAACTTGCAAATATCGCTGAATTGTGGGTATATCTTTTTCGGTCCAATAAAAATGTAAATGTTTCTGGGAGAGACTAATGATTATTCACTAACATTCGTCTGTATCATGTAGGAATTTGGCTCACAATATGTTGACTGGTAAATTACCAAATTTAACCGGAATGAATCTCCTCGGCTATGTGTAAGAGATACCATTTCACTAGTCCAGAAACGTACTCTCTTCTGACTGATTTTGTTCATTAACATGTGCTATTTTTACATTTTGGCAGGGACTTGAGCAACAACTCTTTTCAGAAAACAGAGGCTCCAGAATGGTTCTCAACTTTACAGTCACTAACTACTTTGTGAGTAATTGATTGATGCAAAACATAGAAAGTTAGTCAAACACAGAACTTAGCTTACCTTATAAATGAAGAACCAAAAACCATCTCATCTTTGAAATCTGATATGGTGTTAGGGTAATTGAACATGGACCACTACAGGGATCGCTGCCACCTGAAGTTTTTAGCTTACCTCAGATTCAGCAAGTGTAAGTCTATAATAATGTTAAAGCAAATAGTTTGATATATCCATGTAAGAAATGAAGTAAGCTCATTGATGAGATCTTGTAAAACAATGGCAGGAAACTGAAGAATAATGCCTTGAGTGATAAATTAGATATGGGCGGAAACATTAGCCAGAAGCTTCAACTAACTGATTTGCAGGACAACGATATATCATCAGTGACGCTTAGTTCTGAATACAAAAGTACATTAATGTAAGAGATTTCGTTACTCTTGGAAATTGGAGCAGATAGGCATGTATGTTTTTCCCTTAATCATTGAATGAATCTCTTTTTATGTGCTTCAGACTAATTGGGAACCCTGTGTGTGAGACTGCGCCAGAAAATGTGGTTTACTGTCAGCTTCAACAATTGCCTAGACCTTATTCGACCAGCCTAGCAAATTGTGGAAGTAAATTGTGTTCCCCTGAAGAAAAACTGAACCCGCAAAGTTGTGAATGTGCTTATCCATACGAAGGAACATTATACTTCAGAGCACCCTTCTTCAGGGAATTGTCTAATGCAAGTGTGTTCCATTCTCTAGAAATGAGCCTTTGGGTGAATCTAGAGCTCTCTCCTGGGTCAGTTTCTCTGCAGAACCCCTTCTTCAACATTGACGACTATCTTCAGGTGCAGCTGGATCTTTTTCCATCCGATGCAAAGTATTTCAATAGGTCAGAAGTTCAGAGACTTGGTTTTGCATTAACTAAGCAAACTTACAAGCCTCCAAGAGAGTTTGGACCCTACTATTTTACAGCAGATTCGTACATTTTTCCAGGTAAAATTGATTACTTTATAATTCCAGTTCAAAATCAATTCATCAGCGTGACATTAATCTGTAAAAACTAGTAATAATAATTACATTGGACCAGAAGAAGGCCGGGGGACTCGTGTTAGCTCGGGTGTGATTGTCGGGATTGCTACTGGCTGTGCTTTTTTGGTCCTGGTTCTTGCAGGGCTAGCAACATATGCTCTACGACAAAAAAAACGTGCTGAACAAGCCATATCATTAAGTAAACCATTTGGTAATTCTCACTTTTATATGGTATTGGGTTGTAATATCATGGATCTGTTGTTGATATGGTACCTTACAAAAATTTCTTAATATCTTGATTCCCTGCATCCAGCATCTTGGGCTCCAAGTGGCACAGATAGTGGGGGAGCACCACAACTAAAAGGAGCTAGATGGTTCTCTTATGACGAGATCAAGAAATGCACCAATAACTTCTCTCAAAGCAATGAGACTGGCTCTGGAGGCTATGGCAAAGTTAGTAATAAAGATACTAGTTGGTACCTGCAGAGCATTGAATTTTCTTATCTTATATTATTTGTTTTGGTGTTTTGTAGGTGTACAGGGGGATTCTCTCAAGTGGACAAGTAATTGCAATCAAAAGATCTCAACAAGGTTCCATGCAAGGTGGACTCGAGTTTAAGACTGAAATCGAGTTGCTTTCACGAGTTCATCACAAAAACCTTGTTGGCCTTGTGGGATTTTGTTTTGACCAAGGAGAACAGATGCTGGTATACGAGTTCATCCCTAATGGATCACTAAGGGAGAGTTTAACCGGTAAGTTCGATTCCAAATTATATACCGGATAACATTGGCTGCATTATTTATTCTGAATTCCCAGAATGAAAAAAAAGTAGAACAACCTAGAGGGTCAAAGAGGCTTATACCTGTGAAACAACAGCAGCAAAATGACATTAGAGCAAGCATTATAAACAACTTAGATCTAATGAAAAGTTTCTCATTGGAAATAGCTATTGAAAATAATCTTATAGACTATATCCAGTACATATGCTGCAAAACTTCCCATTCCCTTCGCTTTACCACCATGGGACAGCAAATGGTAATGGTTAGAAGATATTGTTCCCGAGATTGTGTCTTCAATCTGAATCATTTATCCCAACATCAACTAACACACACACAATGCAATTGAGTAGTTCAATATCACTTCATTTAAAAGTGAGGGCACGGTAAAGTATTTCACCAGGCTTTTATGCACTCTAAAAAGTAAGACGTTTTATCAGTTGTGCAATAAACATACATGCAAGGGATTATAAGATTTGGTGCTAGATAACTATACTTCTGAGAAAAGATCCACAATTATTCCATACAATGTAAATGCACCAGTTTACGAACACCTCTGCCATGCGAACACGACAATCTTATCTCAAATGTTTCAGATAATGTTTTTGGATATTTTAAGAAAATTTGAAAACGTGCTTATGTGAAGTCTGATTAACTGATGAAGCAATCCTATTGTTTCTTACGAACTTGCTGTACACCGTTTAACCTTCATAAGGCAAAGAGTTCTTGTTTTTTTTCCCCGTAATGTCTGAGAAAATAATCTGCCAGCAGAGTTCAAAATATACGTGAGTACATAAACATCATTCATGATGCATTCATGTTATTGAAGCCATAGATGGAAGGGGGCTGTTAAATTCTAATAATCACACGGAATTTATTTTTATGTCATGGACAGGAAAAAGTGGTATTCATCTAGGTTGGGAGAGGAGGATACGTACTGCACTTGGTGCAGCTAGAGGACTATCTTATCTACATGAGCATGCTAATCCTCCAATAATTCATCGGGATGTCAAGTCTACCAATATTCTGTTGGATGAAAATCTAACGGCGAAGGTTGCGGATTTTGGCTTGTCTAAGCCATTGTCTGATGCTTCCAAAGGGCACGTCTCCACTCAAGTTAAAGGCACATTGGTGAGTGATACAGTTCCTAAATTATAGGAGAATGTTCATATGATGACTAGAAGGATTCCTTTCCCTTGAACTTGCAAATCAATTGGAATGTCTTGAACCACTTCATCTTAAAGTTTGAGCTGTTATAGGGAGACATTTATTTAAATGTAATCCTCAACATGCTCCTCACGTGCAAGCCGTGTTTTAGTTTTATCAACGGCACGATACATGCACAACTTTTTATAAATGGGTGACAACGAAACTTGAAATTAGGACCTATATCTCTTTTGAATCCACATTGAACCATCTCTTCTAAAAGTTTAAACCGTTTGAGAAGGGACGATTTATTATATAATTTTAATCTTCAATGACACGTTCTTCTGCTTTTATATTAACATCTTTTTTCCCATTAAATTGTTATCCTTTTAAATAATTGGGGTTTTGGCCTTAACATTGTCGATAAATCACAACTTTTTGAGTAACTTCATATTCTAATGCTTGTGATTGTTCGCAGGGTTATCTAGATCCGGAATACTACATGACACAACAATTAACTGAGAAAAGTGATGTCTATAGCTTCGGTGTGGTGATGCTTGAACTGATAACTGCAAAGCAGCCCATTGAGAGGGGAAAATACATTGTACGCGAAGTAAGACTAGCAATGAACAAGAATGATGAAGTGCACTGTGGATTAAAAGAAATGATGGATCCGGCCATTGGAAACGCTCCAAATCTTATAGGATTCCAGAGGTTTCTTGAATTGGCAATGCAATGTGTTGAAGAACTAGCCTCTGACCGTCCAACAATGAGCGAAGTGGTGAAGTCCCTCGAAACAATTTTACTAAACGATGGCCTTAACACAAACTCAACATCTGCATCCTCATCTGCCACGGACTTTGGATGCGCAAAAGGCGCTCTCAGACATCCTTACAATGATTCTTTACCTAAAAAGGATGCCAATGAGAGTGATGCCTTCAAGTACAGCGGGGGATACACACTCCCACCAAAAGTTGAACCAAAATAGCCGTACTACTACATGGCTTTTCAATCATTAAATAATTGCTATTTTTGTTAAATAAATTTAGTTACGTATGCAAATAGATTTACAAAGTTTTCTTTTGTGCTAATATTTGCTGAGAGAACTGTTTTCATAACTTGTGGATTGGATAATTTATTTTTACCTGTTGGACATTTTTACATCACTGTATGACCACTCAACAAATCACTCTCAAATACTTTCAAAATTACTATTCTGTCTAGTAGATATTTCTTACCACCCTCCAGGAAAAAAATACTAAAAAAATTTCGAACAGTTTGATGTAATAGATTCCAAATTATGCGTCTGTGTTTCTGCAAATAAGTGTTGAAGATAAATGTAAATGTTTAAATTGTGAGTTGGAATGGATTTTGTGGTTAAATGTAGACGTAGTTGGAAATTGGTGAAAATTCTTCTGGGATTTAATTACTTGGAGGTGATACATTCCCAAATTTAAACCTTCAAAGAACGCTTCTGCAGAGTCTAAAATAAGTATTAATCTCTAAATATTATTCAATAGAGCAATTTTTGAGAGACGGAAGGCGTCTTATTTTCCTTTTTATAGGATGACCATACAAGTTTTTGTCGAAAATTGTAATCCTTGATTAACGGAACAACAATGTCATTCTTTCTTTAATAAGATTTCGTGATAGCATTTATTGTTCACGTTGACTACAATACAGTTGTGTAGCTTAGATTGTTTAAAGAACATGTTTAGTATGTAATACGGTACATTGAATAAAACTTAAAACTTCTTTTTCTTTTTTACAACTTATTTGATCCGGATTAAAATCTGATTTTAATTCAAGTTAAAGTCAAACAATCAATATTAACCACATTTTTTATGGGTCCCACAACTTTTCAACCACATATTTCAAAAGCTATTATCAAAATCTACTAAAAATCTAATTTTAATCCCTACCAAACACCATCTTAATATCATCCACTACCATATATTCTACCTTTCAAAATAGTTCTGTTATCACAACTTAGGAATCAGTTAGCAAATTGATGAAAGGAAAAACCAACTGAACCCAGATGAATCAAAATCCATTGCAGCTTCAACTCATTTGAGACCAAAGAAATAGTTTCAGTTTTCCTCTGGTCATTCATCATGTGACATCAATGGCCTCTAGAACTTGGATTCGGTCAAAATTAGGCGTTCCTTTCTTTATTTTCTATATATATATTTCTATATATATATAGAAAAAAAAAACGAACCGTTGACTCGTACTCGACCATTACTTTTTGTGGAAACATATCAAATCACACAGTTATTTCGAAATTACCGAGTTTCAATTTTGATTTTAAGCAAGTCATTCAACTTCATTTGATCACGATCAGGCCAATTAATTTCGAATTTCTTCTAATCAACTTACTCTATCAACTGTTTTCAACATTATTGTTTGGTAAGGTGAAGGATTATTTATTTATTTTTAAAACAAAAAACACAGATAATTTCATTATGAAATATTGCCCCGAATGTCGAGCAAAATAAAAAGGTAACCAACTAATCCCAAACACAAACTCCGAATTAAACAAGCTTACGATGGTGAATCGTTAACCACTCTATTCCCTTCACGGGGTATAAAGTAACAAGTACCATAGGTAACTTCCTTGGTGAGGTGGTGTATTCGAGTAGAGTGACTAGATTGAAAAAAAAAAAAAAATGCGTGTATACTTTTGTACTTAAAAATTGAAAATGAGTCAACCCCCATGTCTTTATACAAAAACAATTGCTTAAAAAAGAAGAAGAACACACACACACACATGCTTAGGAAGTAGGGGTAAAATTGCAGTAATGCAAGTATCTGAATTTACAAGTTTAGGAAATAATTTAATCTTAATTACGATACAAACACCAACACTATTACTGGATCACCAAGACTTCAATCTTAGTTCCAACAATCACATCTTTCACAAGACTTGACAGTTAGATTTAGCCCAGCTTATGAACTGTGGTATTATTCTAAATAAATTATAAGTTGATTCCAATGTAGAGAATTGCCAATAAGTGACACTCCAACTAACAAAACATGCAAGAATCATGCTATACTGACATAATTTTTCTTCTTTTATGAGAACTTCAAATTTGCCACTCAGACTTCATACGTACATACATACCGTTCCTTGTAAAGCCAAGTAATTATCACTTTCTTTGCAGTGAGTGGCAAACACTTACAAAATATGTAACCATATCCTTCTAAATAAACCATTTTTTTGCATATGATAATTGATAATACATTATGCTTTACCTGCTTCAGCATCTTCTGTATGATTGGCTAATTTGATAATATCTTCCACGCGAATTTTCCCTTCTGTTACACCAAATAAAAAACGGTAATGTAAAAAATAGATGCTTGCATCACGAGTTTGATATAAATTACTTCTATTTACAGTTTCTGATACTATTCCTAGTACAAGCTAGGAACTAGATTACATTTTTCATCAGAAGGGCTTCTTCATTACATTATATAGACGCGATTTTCAAACACTCAACTATTCATGTGTAATATCTCAGATATCCTTAGACAGCACAATTAGATAGTCTATATACGGCAAGATATAAATGAGATTGCAATCTTTTAGCTTCATTTTTGAAATGATGCTAACGTATAAGTGAATGATAATATCGGGATGAATATGCAGGAGTACCTATCTCTACCTAGTTTGAACATTTTATTGTGTTACCATTTATTTGCCTACCAAATAAATTGGCATGTTAGCTCAAGTTCAAAAAATAAATTCATGAAGCAAAACATCCCAAGAACAGAATGAGAAAGTGAAGTGATGAGAACTACCTCTATCCTTGGAAAGATTGCTGATGAGTTCTTGAATACCCTCCTTGTCCAAGGTATCCTTCAAGTACATAGCAGCAGATGCTACCTCCTCGGGAGTCACTTTGCCATCATAATCCCTGCCGTTAGATTTCTAATAAATTAACTTCAGGATTTTATTACAGTGTAAACATTATGAATTGCTAGATAAAAGAAATGCAAAGAACACTAACTCTAAAATAGAATTTGACACTTATTTTAGGACAACAAATCACTTTGAGGGTTTATCCAGCAAAAAGTTACAGCCAGAATGCTAATGTAGAGAATTGATTAGATATCCAGTCCATAAATTATGAAATCTTCATTGGAATCTATTTTGGTAAGTGGCCATTAAATATTCAATCAGTGGAGTTTGGCTATATACGAGGGAATGTTCGTTTTGGTGAGTACTGACATCTTCAGCTTGGAGTTTCTTATAATGTCAAACTGAAATGTGTCTATTAAGCTATTCAACCAAACACAGGTACCAATAGAATCTAAGATGCAAATTGAGTGTCCTAAATAAGTGAACTCTTCCTGCAATGGCCCAGAAATTGACCATCTAGTAAAATCCCTTTCGAGTGAGGTTCAGAGCTTAAGAGTGAGCCATGTTAAGTGAAGGATCAAAATAGTTACAAGTAATAAAATGAAGAATTGCAATGGAAGACATGCTACTGTCCTTCAAAAGATCAATCAAAAGTGAACAATAATCTTCAATTCAACTATTGGAAACTGCACTTGTACCTATCAAGCAATCGCCACCGGTCACCAATTTTTGCATCAACATCATCAATTTCTTTTTCGAGCTTTTGGAGCATGGCATCAACCTGAAATATGAACAAGCATACAATAATTCACATCTTGATCGAAAATGCAACTAGACTTTTAATAGGAAAACACATTATATTCAAATAGATTATCTATATTGCACTTGCCCTGTTTATGAGTGCTGAGGAAACTTTATCATCCGTGGCTCTCTCAACAGCATGGTCATTCTCCTTTCTAGCTGCTTTATATGCCAGTTTCACTTCTTCTCCTCCTTCAGTGCCCTCTTTCTCCACCATGCTATTGTATAACTCTATCTGCAAATGAGATATTTTCAGTAAAAAAACCTATCATGACAGGGGCTAGATCTGCAGCTCAAAATACACCTTGCTAAACATAAATATGCAGATAATATCATTCTCTCTTTCTATAAAGCAGTCGAGTATTCTAGAAAACAATTTCAGACATGTTAATATGTTGAACTTGGAATTTTAACAGGGAATGAAGCAATTTTACATGAGACTGATAAAGGGCGAAAAAAAAGTCCATCGAGTATACTTGCAAACCCTCTGCAAAGTTACCTATGAATTAATATGCATTCAGTTTTGCCAAGTTTACCATATTACTTGTGAAAGACAATGAAGATAAAAGCGCGACCTTTTTACTGGGTTCGAAACAATTCTGTACCAATGAACTGCATGGAAAATATAATTACTGGTTGAAATCCATAAACTGATACCACCTAAGAGTAATTCTATACCAATGAACATCATTTGGCATCTATACTTACTGGTTTGAAGTCCTTAATTTGACACACTTGAGTAATTCTACACCACTGAATATGGGCATCCCCACCCACCCCTCAATGGAAATAGTAATGTTAAATAACTAATAAGACTAAAATAATAATAAATAAAATATTATTATTAATAACAATGTGCATAAATGAAAAAGAACAGATGAACGTCCAGACACCCAAACATAGAAGTAAGAAAACAATGAGAAGGATCCAAAGCAAAATTGGCCAAAGTGGAAAACAAATTGAAGAATAAGAAAAAAAGAGATGATGATGGCATTCAAGAAAAAGACTGAAAACATCAAGAACAATGTCTAATGATCTTTTCTTCGAGGTAAAACCAAATTCAAATTTTTAGTTATCAGCAATCTCTTTAAAATTGGTTACTAGGATAACGATAGCCTTATAATAATATAAAACCAGCTATTAGACATATTACAAATCAAATTGAATAGTCTTAAGACAGTTATCTACCTCTTTGTTGACAAGTCTCAAGAACTCTTCACGCTCCCTGCTCACAGACTGAAAACAGCAAAGTTAACTATATGAGCAGCTGACATCAGGCAATATATAAACCACAAATGAATTAGTCACATCCAATCCTTACAGATGCTGATGCTAAAACAGCCAATGCACGACTGAGCTCACACAGTTGTTCTTGCTTATCTAAAGTTTTTGCATTTTCACAATCTTCTGCATCTTTCGCTGTTGCAATCTTCATCTCCTCCAATGCCACATCCTTCTGCCCACTAACAGATTCCTTCAACTTAGCCTGCTCCTCTTCCTCTTTCTCTTCCTCCTCCTGTAATCGACAACTTTAAAACTACTAATGGAATCTAAGCTTAAATAGTGGAACCAAAAACACTTCTCAAGTTGAAACTTAACCAAAATCACAACTTAAATAGACATCCTTATGAAATATATCATTTACTCTTGTTACAGATTTCGGACGTGCAGAACTGAAGCATGATTTTAGCACATTTATAGTTTTATACCCAAACATAGGATGCTTAAAAAAAAAAACTCCATTCCACAATCTTTCTCACGTGAACTCTTAGCACGTAGTTCAGGAAAAGGTCACTCTCACCACAGCTATTTCTAATCTCAAATCTACCCTCCACATTCTTCATATAATTTAAAATGGGTTGGATAACAAGGACATCTCTTTTCTAATTACTAACGATAAATGGAAACGGGTTTCACATCCAATTGAAATTCTGCTTCCATTTAAGATTCTCTGCACAACAACCCAAAAGTGTGTCATATAACTTGGAATAGAAGAAATGTTATTAGAAAATAGAAGTACATTATTTATAAAAGTTAGAGAGAACTAATCAGTTTTTCTTGTAGGTTAGAAGGGGGAACAACTTAAATGTATCTGAAGGGAATATTAGAAAATGAGATGTGCGTACAGTAGATCTAGATCTAATGTTCCCAACCTAATATAGGCAGCATTAGAATTTTCCATTCTGTTAATCCCACAATTTTGTTGACAGATTATTGTTGCTGAAAGTACAAAAGTTTTTCTACTTCTGTCAAAATAATTCTCATTGAATTAATTAAGAAGTTCGATGATACTATTTGCAAGGAGAAAAAACTACAAATAACTACAGTCCAAGAATAATTATCAGATACTGCTGCGAATCTGCTGTCAAATTTTATTTCAGCTTTGATTTATTTACACGCCTCTTATCTTCATTTTGAGAAATCAACAAGAACCGACCAAAATACTAAGCAAGCAAACTCAGACCTTGATTAATTCTTCTTGCATTTCTAGGTATTCTAGCTTCCTCCTCCTTTCTGACACAGAATCTTCAGATGGCAAAGCTGTAACACCAACAGTATCCACCACCTCATCAGGCAGTGAAGAGAGAGTAGCTTGAACAGCTTCCTCGGGCCTGACTTTACCCGACACACTGAAAGCTCTGGAAGAGGCACAGAACATAAAAGTAAGTTTACCTACATTCAACATCTCAAAGTCATATAAATAGGAGCAAATGAGGTTACCTAGAGAGGATTAATAAAGAAGATGGTACTGAATGGTTGAGAGATAAGTCCAGCCAGTCACGTAGCTGCAGAGAAATAAAAGTTGAAGTACTTAGATAAAAAATCATTGTGACCTCTTACAATCAAGATCATGTAACAAGGGAATTTCAACTTAAAAGTACATGATGCTGGTTCAGAAAACAATAAGACTCGTCAAACTCCATCACAGATTAACAATGCATCTTCTGGTAAGACCACAGATAAATGTAAAGGACACAAAATAAAGATTACTGTCTAATAAATTGCAACCATACTCTCTTCAAAAAGACAAGTTAAAAGAATCTAACCTTATCTTTGTGAAAATATAGGACAATAAGCTAAAGAACCGTTCTTATTTAAGGTAATGGACATTTAATGTTTGTCTACCACTGAATAATCAACTAACACATTATAGATTTGTGAATCTTGTCATGTTCTTTTTTAGTTATCGTGATTCTATGTTTTATTTATTAGAGATTCAAATAAATTGGTAAAAAGAGTAAAACCCAGCAAAAAGCTATATCAGTTTCAATGACATTACTAGTAACTAATCTTTATAGCTATTTAGTTTTAAAATAGTCATTCTTCTCCGAAAATGAGCTCAGTAATAGTCTTTTATAAAAATGTGCACCGAATATTTTAGCTTTTTCAAGGATCTGCCACTGGCTTTGCACCTGCATAACATTTGATATCTAGGGACCCTTGACTGCCTCATCATTTCTGCTAAAATTGAACTCTGGTCCCTTCATTGGTTAATTTATACAGTTGTTTTAACTTGTATTAAATTTGGGCAATTTCTCTGTTATTTGTTTGTTCACCTGAAATGTATAAAAAATTACAACAAAAATAAGTAATATTTGAAAATAATTGAAGACACCTGCTGCCGCATTTCAACAACTGAAAGCAATCCAAGTAAACCACGATCTCGGCAAGCTTGACGGAGTTCCTCCTCAGAAAGGGATTCTATGCCTTCTGTTTGGATCATCTTATCATCATTCTTGATCCTGCAACAAGAAAGCCAGATTGTTTCAAATGGACCAAGATTAGTTGATTAGATGAACCTTTTCCAAATGGAGAAGTGGTATCAATGCTGAACCCAGGAAAAAAGGCAATGCACAAAGAGAAATGGGGAGAAAGATAGAGAGGAAAGAAAAGAAATAGGATGACTTACTCTTGAAGCCTCTTTCGAAGCATAAAACGAAGATAAGCATCTGTACCATAAGGATGGATACCCATATATTTGCACATGTTCACCAACCGGGGTCTACATCCAACAGTACACAATCTTATGGTTTAAATAATAAGCACAAAGTATTATGCAAGAACGTTACAACAGAAAGCGTCCAGGCTACAGAAGTGCAGACACAACACTAACCTGCTGATATTATCCAGAGTGAGCTCATCATTAAACAATTTTGCAAATCCTAAAATTTCCTCATTGGTAACGCCAGTCCCCTTTCTTACCTGGTTAAAATCGGGAAAGTACAACATTATCGAAGAGTGAATCACGGAATAAGGAAAATACAGAGAAAAGACAACTAAAGAATGACAGGTGCTTTGCTTGTTTAAATACAAGACAATACATAGTTAATTAGTGAAAACAAATAAATGGAAATTTAGAAACAGAAATCCTTACCTTGTTCATGAATTCATCTAGATCTTCAGCTGTTTTCTTTATTTCCCCACTACTTGAGTTTTGAACTTCCTTCGCCATCTCTTTTACTGTGTTTTGAAGAAACTTTGCATACTCTATCCTTGCATTCAACCTCTTTTTTAAGGCTTCCTAAAACTTGAGCATTTTAATCAATTGACAGGTAAAAATTATTGGTTTTGAAGTCAATTGTATTTTTCATTCACATACAGAATTTACATATTTATACACAAGAAATAAATGACGAAAGGAAACAAACATAGATCCTAAGGATATTTGACAGTCTATTTACAAGTTTGACTAAATCAAACACTTCCTATAATAGTCTTAGACAACTAATTAACTCCTCAAACATCAAGGGCAAGATTCTTTGTAGATTGCCAACACTCCCACCAAGCTGGTTCGAAAATATCCTTCATTCCCAGCTTGCTAATCATTAAGCGAACCCTAGTTAGGTACTCCCTTGGTGAAGACATATGCTAATTATAGATTAGAAGAGACGAAGGGAGTGCAAATTATTCTACTGTTAACCGTTTCTTCAATGAAATGTGTTTTGCTTTGTCATGTTGTATTGGATTATGTGCAATGCTTATGTCTGCCTTACCATATAGCTTCATAGGACCTTTAAGCTCTATTTGTAGCTCCTTTAGAGATTTCTTAATCTATATCAATTCACATATCCCGGGTGCCAGCACTTGATCTAGCTACCATAGTTTGCTTCTTACTTCTCTAGGTAACTAAATCACCCCAACAAAACTATAATACCTAGATGTGGACCTCTTATCCATTATAGAACCATCCTATTTGTATATACTTCTACGTTTGTACGACTGTTTTGAGAATATATCTATCCTTTTCTAGAGCAGCTTTTAGGTATTGCCGAATTCTTATAATTGTTTCTATGCGAGGCTATAATGGAGAGTGTCACTGGCTACACTTACTGAATAGGCACTTTTTGATTTATTATTCGCAAGATAACTTAGTCTTCCAACAAGCTTCCGATATCTACCTTTATCTGCAAGAGCATCGTCTGATATTACACCAAGTTTTAGATTTAAATCAATAGGAGTTAACAAAGATTGAACCATGCTCTAGGAGACTACTTCAATACATACAAAGATTTCTTCAAGCTATTTGGTTCAAAACCCGGTTGAAGTTTCAAATAGACCTCTAGATTTCCATGTAAGAAGGTATTCTTCACGTCAGTTTGTTGAAGTGGCCAGTTGAAGTGGCCAATTGTAACTGACTGCGAGAGATAATAAAATTCTGATGCAATTTATCTTTGCTACCGGTGCAAAGGTTTGTTGATAGTTAGTGCTATACGTATGAGTGTATCCTTTGACATTGTACATTTCCATGGAACCATCAACTTGTGATTGATTGTAAATACCCATATGCTCTTACTGGACATTGTCCTTTGGGTAAACCCACAATATCTCAAGCATCATTCCTATTTACAACATTCACCTCCTCACATATCGCTTGTTTCCACTTTGGATTTGCTAGAGCTTCTTGAACATTCTTTGGGACTCCGAGACTACATGAAAGGTGAAAGCATTGAAGGTCCTTGAAATCATGTGATAAGATACGAAGTTGAGAGGATGTTTGGTACGACTCCTAACACCTTAACGAATTGCTATAGGAATATTAAGATCAATATCAATGAGTGGAGTAGAAAATTCAAAGTAGGATTAGAAGGAATACTATTGAACTCAGGAGGTGTTAGAAACAATGCCTTCATTTGGAGTTGGTGATTGATCATGCATTAAAGAATTAGGGCCTTCTAGAGCCTAGATTGTCCTTGAGATTTTCTAGTATAGATATGTTTCTAGAGCCTAGATTGTCCTTGAGATTAGAACTAAATGGAACAATAAGAAAATATCATACTAATCCTAACTTTTTGGCAAGTATGTATCACCGAAAAAGGAATTTCACTCCTTTTATTGCTAATAGGATATGGAACCCTTCGATTTTTAGCCAACTCACAAAATTCTTATGCTTAAGTTTGGAAAAATCTTGATTGATGAAGAAATTCAGATACAATTTCCCCAAATAATGGAAACAAGGGTGCTCTAATCTTTCGTGCAATAGCTGGTATTCGGTTCTGAAAAACACAGTAGTCATCATAGAATATGACAAAACAATTGTTGGTTTTCGAGAGTCTGTACAAAAGTAAGTTGCAAGACATATTTGGCACATGGTGACAGAATACAGAGATATTTCTGGAGATATATAGGTATTTCCTCAATCATGAACACTAAGAAATGATCCATTAGCAACCTGAACCTTTTAATTACCAGAATATGGCTCATAAGAAATAAAACAGTTGAATCTTTGTCCATGTGATCACTAGCTCCTGAATCAACTATCCATGTGTTTGAATTTGGAATATTGGTAGAAAGTAGGACCTTACCAAGGATTCCAGAATGGGCAAATGCACAGAAGTGGGATTTGGAGTCGCCTCTCTCTTACCTGTGATCTTATATTAAAGATGAAGTTCTTCTTTGGTGAACGGAAGGTTTTCATCACTTCAAAAATACTCTCAAGCCACAGCAGTGACAGATTTTACACTGGGAAGAGTTTGTACTGAGAAGCCATTGCTTGTCTTTGAAATTTTTTATACTCTGACCCTCTCGGGAACACCACCTTACTAGAAGGGGTTAGCCTGATGCAAATATAATGAAAAAAGAAATGGAATTCCGAAAACCAGGGCTGGATTCTTAGTCTGGATTCTTAGACTTGTTCTGCTTTGACAGAGGCACTCTAACTATTATTTTATTATTTTGATGACATGAAGTTGCAATCCTTCGTTTTCACACTCACTATCTTATCAGACTGAGCCATAGCATAATGTTTCTTTCAATAACTTTGTGGCTGGTAAGCTGGACTGTGGAACTGTCTTTAGGGCATAGGGATTGCCCAAATACACTCTGATTTCCAGATGTGACTTCAAGTATATTGGACATAATGTTATCTACAAGTTGAACAAGTGGACTTCATGTACCAGTCCTCTGATGTTGGATCTGCTTAGCAATAAAGGCTGGGAAAAATATGGCAGCAATGGAGTATGCCAGAAGAAGATTAAAAACAGAACCCTAAAATGGTCCTAGTCAACTAATTAACTCCTAAAATCAAGGGAAAGACTAGAGCCAACAAATCTCTAGGATCATGGGCAAGGTTCTTTGTAGAACGCCAACAAAAATGTGGGATGTACAGAACATAAGATATAGAATACCAAATCGAACTGCAAATTGTGAAGCATGCAACAATTATTTCAAATCCATTCAAATATTCACAACTTTCCCACTTCCCCGAGGTTGGCGTGGAATAGATCCTACTATTGGGAGGTCAATTATATGTTTATATATCCACAGCTACCTCAGTGCCCCTTTTTGATGTTAAAAGGCCTAGGGAACCTTATAAGTAGTATTTTAAGACTCGTGGATAGTTAGGATACTAGAGAACCCATCCTGAGACTGCCGAGTGTTCAGAAAAAAGAAAAATACACTGTTTCTCTATTACGAAATAAATAGTGTATTTCATATACGTATACATCTACTATTTATATATTTCAATGATATTAGCAATAAATGTGAAGCAACATGACTATGTACCTGTTCTTAGTAGAACAGAACCTTCCAAGATGGCAACAAGTTGGGAAACAATTTCAGGAATACTGGCAGTAAAAACTCCATGAATGGAACTATTATAAAAACAGCAACAGGAACTAGCCTAAAAATGTCTGCTGTTGTTCGAGTGAGTTGTTGCCTTTCCCTCCTGGATAGAGTCTTCCCATCAGCAAGTTTTAACAATAGCCTTAAGCTTATCCTAACATCAGCCCAAAGTAGCTTTGTACCCAACCAGTAGTGTTGCAATGTTGATTTAAACTCATCCTTCCAGTGTTGAAACTTCTTTGCCCAATCTTCCCTGAATAAAGCCAAGGACTTAGTAGGAGCTACTAAAGACTAGTTTTTCAGCATTAAAAACAAGAAACACAAAAACCTTACCTGTTCATAGAAGCAACAGCCCTAAAAGCTGGAACAATCCCTAAAAGCATAGCCCACATTTTCCTCAGTATAGATTCAGCACGCTTCTGTGATTCTTGCAGCTGCTTGGCCTTGGCTTTGGCTTTGGCTTTGACTGTGCTCAAACCTTCAACTGCCTGGTCACATTCCTCCGGTGAAGCTTCCCTTTTCTGCTTAATCTTTGGTTCTTCATTCTTATCATTGCCACTATTAAATTCAGGCTGACCCGCTGCAGCAGTAGAAGAATAACGTACATATTCTTTTTTCCACACGAATCCCAGGGGAAAAGGAACCCCTGGTTTTCTGATTTCATAACTCAATGTTGGAGCCTCAGAAAACCTATGCCAAATAATTCCTGCTGTCAATGTAGAGGGCGACACATCTTTGGTTAGATAATTTGAATCTTCTTTGGCCCTGTGATCTCCATTTGAAGATGAATCACTCACAACCCAGCTCCAGTTCCATGAATCAGGCACTGCAGATGGACTTCCATGCTCAAAACTAGGAGCCCTTCGGACCAAATTAGAGGTCCGATTAAGGGAATCAAAAAGATTACGTTTTCTTCGCAATATTGATCTTGAAGCCATTTTGAAAGACTTCTCGACCTTAGCATACAGCTAGGATAGCATAATTGAGCACGCTGTTGATGTATGACTACAGCCAGTTTGGACAACAGTGAACAATACACTGCATAGCAAGTTTATAATTAATTAGAGCATATAAACTGGGGAAAAAATCAGTTTGGAGAACAAGATAACCTCTCTAATTTACTGTTATGATGTTTTGGGCATTTGATTTTGTTTCAAAATCTTTTTGGGTGTCTGTTCCACAATAGACCATTTCAGTACTATCAACTGCTTGTTCTCAACACTATCTTTTAGCTCAGATTTCTTCCGTCTTTCAGTGGCCTTAAATTCATTGAGCTTGAAAATATTTCTTGCAGTTCATTAAGCCTACAAAAACTATATCATACAAGTAGCTGTATAACAGTGCACGAAGGATCCAGTTCCAAAATTTCCAACTTTTTAGATTCATTTGCAAAGATTGATTTCCAGTTCATACACGCGGAGTGTTATTTTGTCAAATATCTTGAATGCTCTATGGAACACTTATCTGTTTTTATTTCTAAATTCCATTCAAAAGTTCATGAACTTTTATTGTAAATACTAATTCACAATGGAACATGTAAATTATTTGCTCCTACCGATCATTTTTCAAAGGCAATGTAAATAGTAAATGTTTCAATCCCGAACCTTTTATGTTGAATCGAATTTAATTTCGTTTATTCTCCAATTTGACTTTAGTTCCAAACCGTACACCTCATCTCATAAGAAAAAAGGAAACTAAAGATCAAATTTGGGCATTAGTAATTTGATCTGCTGCTGCAATAGATCACTGTTGCAGACGCTCTATCTCAGTGTTCAAATAATATTTTTTTAAAAATTTTTAGTTTCTTAACAGCAAGTAATCCAAGAAAGTTCCCTCTTTTGTTATCTGCACAAAAACAAGGATATGAAATTCACCTCAGTAGCAGAATTTGTTGTCCTCTCTATTTAACTCTTACCATTTTATTTTCTTATGACTAGTAGCTAACAATCACGAGCTTATGAATATCTATTCACAACAGTGAAGAAAATAAGACTAATCTATATTGTTCAATTATTACCGTTGCTCGCACAATGAATCTAATTTAGACAATAAATTCATACTTACAATTGTACGATGCTAACATTAGAATCTAAAATAACGATGATATATTCATTGCGCATAATATGTACACATTTATGTGCATACAGCATACAGCGGACCATACACAACATATATATACACACGCCAACGTGAAAATCGACGAAAATATATAATTAATTCACGTATCAATCACACAAAAGAAATTTTTGACAAAAAGAAGTATGAAATGCGTACCTGAGAAGAGGAAGTGGAAGAGAGCGAGTCAATGAGTTTATTGCGGTAAATGATAGAAGAAAATCTTACTCTGTACTCTGTATTCAAGGTATCGATTCGAAGCCTGCTCTCTTTTCTATTCAAAAAATGTGGTGTGGAAAAAGGCAATACGTACAATTCATGTTTCCTGTGTTGTACGTTTGGGAAAGTGTTTATGCCCCTCCTGATTTATTGCGATTTTGTCGAATTGTACAACTCCAGAGAAGAGAATTACAAAATTATAGACTCATTTCATTTTCTAAAATTTATTTTCTCATTTTTAACTTCACCTTCTTTTAGTATAATAATTATGTACGTGGACTAGTTTTTAGTTGATGTTCAATTTTTCAAATTATATTTTGCTTCCTCGTCTTTTCAACCACAAAATTTTCAATAAAATTATATTAAACGCAAACTAAAAACTTTTCTTTATTTTTTAATCACACATTTTCCATCAATCTACTATTCCAAAAGATATTCTATACCAAAATAAGATTACTTCATCCTTTTTAACCAAACATACTTTAAAAATATCACTTTTCTCAAAAAAGAAAAAAAAATCTTTACCAAATAAGGACGAATTTGATGAATCAACCACACTAGTTTAATGTTTAGAGGAGGATATTTTATTTGCTTCATGTAAAATGGTAAAGTTTTGCGCACTTGATTTTTTTTATTTTTGTAAGGTATCGTATTTCCCTTAAACGATAAAAAAATAAATTTATGTTGACGACACACATTATATTAATTTTTGCATACATGTTTACTGCTTAAATTTTAAGAATTAGATAAACCGGATGTAGTGAACCAAACAACCCCATATTCATTCCATCGTAATTATTTTTTTCTCTACGACACATGTTATGGTAATTGTTGTATACATGTTTATGGCTTAAATTTTAAGAATTAGATAAATCGGATATAGTGAACCAAACAACCGCAGATTCATCCCATCATAATTAATTTTTTTCTCTCTCTCACTCACGTTTTTTCTTCCACAAATGCATTCTCATTTAATTTTTTTTATTCTTTACTAAATGTCATTCTTCCACAAATGCATTCTCATTCTTCCACAAATGCATTCTCCACTGAGCATATCATTTAAATCATTTACTAAATGTCA
>CAIGRP010072069.1:0-21650 GCA_903798385.1 Fraxinus cuspidata | reverse complement strand
ATGGAAAAAGTTAAATTAGAATCAAACGGTGCTTTCTTCATTGATGGTCCAGGTGGAACAGGTAAAACGTTTTTATATAAAGCACTACTAAGTGGTGTAAGGTCACAAAATTTAATTGCTTTGGCAACAACATCATCTGGAGTATCTGCGTATCTTTTACTTGGAGATTGAACATCTCATTCAAGATTCAAAATTCATTTGGAAACTTTTGGTGAAATAAGTTGTTCTGTTAGCAAGCAATCAGCTTTAGGAACTTTGTTGAAAATGTCTAGATTAATTTTGAATTATATTAATAACCAAACCAAACCGAAAATGAAGATTTTATTATTCTAATAACATATTTTTCTCTAAAGAAGCAAGACATACAAACTTAATAAAAGTCTACTATACTGTATTAATTATTAATCAATTGCTTCCGAAAAAAATTATCCTCTTTAATTTTCAAATAAATTGAAAATACTACTGATTTCTTTCTAATTTCTAAGGAAGACATGTGGATAGAGGTTACAAATATGTTAAGGCAAATAACTCCTAATTATTAGGGTCTATAAAAATAGCAACATTCATCTCAATTTTCACATGACCGTTACTTCACCTTTAAGTGTAGCATTTACAATTTCAAATGGAATTTTTATTCTTAACTATTTTATTATAATTATAAAATATGAGTACATATAGATGAGTTTCGATTTTTAAGAGTTTAAAACTTAATTCGATTAACATATACCTTTAATTACTTCAAATAAAAGAAGCGAATTTATAATTTTTTTTTTCTTTTTATACTTAATGGGGACTACAAGAAGTTAAATTATAATTAATTTTTGGAGTTATAATATATTAGCTACAAACCATTATGGTATATTCATAATTAAGGGCATTGTTGTCAAAAATTTTTAAAAAGATAAGGGTAAAATTAGTATTCAAAAGTTTCTCATCAATTCTTATTTTTTAATTGTTGTAGATGTAGATAGATGGATTGAATTTATTATTTTCCATAGTATTATTTAGGAATGCACTATTGTTTTCAATACACAATATTAGGTTTGAAAAAAAATTAACTATAAGTAATAACTTTTTTTAATAAATTCTATACATAAATATTAATCGACTTAATAAAATATGTCATTTCAAGTTTTAAACTACGCAACGTACTTAGCTATTTTATTTTTTATTTTTAAATAGAAGGATACATAAACATTCCTTCACATTCAAAACCTTCCCATATTGTGTTAAAAATTCAAATAATAATTGAAAAGTAGGTTATAAAACTTTTTAAATTCTAATAATAATTGAAGGATGAATTAGGAATTATGCAAAATTAATGAGGATATTATTGTCTTTCAACAGTTTTCCATCAAACCCCACTTCTAAATAGGGTAATTATATTCACACCACAATTTTTTTTTACACCACATTTTAATTGCACTTCAAGTTATTAATATTTGCTTATTATAGCATTTATGTGCCTAACGATTTTTCATGTCATTTTTATTCTCAAACATTCCATTACTTAACACATATTTTATTTAATAACAATTTTATGTTCACAAGTCTGTTGAAATAGCTTAAAACAACATATTTTTTCATTATATGTTTAAAAAAGAAAAAGTGCAAAAAATTATTTTTTCCTCATTTCAAAACATAAAAAAAAAAATATTTTGATATAAATCATGATCAAGGACGATACATACTAATTAATGGACTGTTAGAAAAAGGGTTCGGCGGAAAAAAAAAAAGTTTAAGAAAATAATTACTACAATGAACAAAGATTGAAGAATTTAACTACAAATAAAATGTAGTATATCAAATAAAAATAGTGATGACAATATATTCACCCTTCTAAATATAGTGGATTAATTAGTCCAATTTGTTATTTAAAATGTTATCCTTTTTTCTACGTCAAGATATTTCAATTCATTTTCACTTATTGTATAAATGTTTTTGATAGTGTTAAAAAAAAAAAAAAACATTAGATCTTGATTTCGTTTTTGTACATTATTATGTAAATATTGTAGATTTAACTTAAAATGATTACTAATATTATTTTCTGATATACAAATAATGATTTTTTTAAAATACTTATCATTTAACAAAGATTATAGAATGAAGATTTACGATGATATTTTTCTATTGAAGTCTTGTAGTAGACTTGAATCGATGCGAACTCGCGTAACAATAGTAGTTAAGAAATCCACACAAGATTGATTCAAATCGAAGAAAGCCAAAAACAATGTTTAAGCTTGATTCAAAAATATTGAACCAAAGAACCAACACAATCTTCGACAATATGTTGACCCCGCGATTACAAGACTCAAGAACCTCACTCGATTTGTTTGAACACCACAAAAATTAATCTTGATAAGCTCATAATTAATTGAATGAAGAACAAGAAAAATGCAATAATACCTTGCAATAAATCTTTCAATAATTGTGTTTTTTACAATGAAAATAATAACCCTATTTATATGGAATCCCTAAAATCCTAGTAAAAATGGAATTAAACTCTAAAAAAATAAAAGATATCACAAAATAGAGCTTCAACTAAAATCAAAGATTTCGCAAAATTTGAAAAATTCGCAGTCAAAAAATACACTATGGGGTCGCATAGATCAACTGGCTGGGCTTCTCCTTTGTGACCTTGGTAAAGGGGCATGAGGCAACTATGCGGTCGCATAGTTGTTCTGCCTAGATACTCCGTCCATTACTTGAATCAAGTTGCTCCACTTCGTTTCATCTCCCATGCCCAACATGAAACTTGTCCCTTTACTTGCCGTGGTCACTGTTTCATCCATCATGGCTTGAGTAAGTAGTCTCATTACTTCTTTAACCCGCTTCACTCGCGACCTAGTCATATGTCATTCCTCAACTATCAATGGATCCTTACCATGAATTGTCCTCGTATCATGGATCACATCATCATCTCCCTCTTCGAAATAATTCGACCTCGAATCTGTACTTGCATTAAAGAGAGAAAGATCAAAGACATTAAAGGTAGCCGTAACATTATACTAACTAGAATGTCCAACTTATAGGCATTGTCATTAATCTTTTAAAGCATTTGGAATGGTCCACTACCCATCGATTGAAACTTTAACTTCTTTTAATCTGGAAAGCGCTCTTTCCTCAAGTGTACCCAAATCTAATCTCCTGGTTCAAATGTAATGTACTTTTGTCCCTTATTTGCTTGAGAAACATAATGCTCAGTTTTCTTTTCAATTTGTAACTTTACTTTTTCATGGAGTGAATTCACCAAGTCGACTTTCTTCTTTCCATATAAGCTACACCTTTCATTCACAGGTAAAGAAATTAAATCCAAAGGTGTTAGTGGATTAAAACCATGTGCAATTTCAAAAGGTGAGTAAGAAGTAGTAGAATGCATAGCCCTATTATATACAAATTCGATTAATGGTAAACACTCCTCCCAACTCTTCAAATTCTTATTAACTATAGTGCGTAACAATTGTATCTAATCCTATTAACTACCTCATTTTTTCCATCTTTTTGTGGGTGACAAGTAGTAGAAAACAATAGATTAGTTCCTAACTTATTCCATAAAATCCTCCAAAAGCGACAAAGGATTTTAACATCTCTATCTAATACAATGCTTTTAGGAATTCCATGTAATCGCACTACTTAAAGAATAAGTCTGCAATATTGGTGGCATCATCAGTTTTATGATATGAAATAAAATGTTCCATCTTACTAAATTTATCTACCACCACAAATATAGAATCTCTTCCTTTTTTATTTCTAGGTAAATACAACACACAAAGTACATAGACATATCAACCCAAGATTTACTAGGAACAAGTATTGGCGTATATAAACCCTGGGATAAAACCTTAAATTTAGCCTTTTTACAAATGATACATCTACTACAAACCCGATTAACATCAACATTCATCTTAGGCCAATAAAAATGTTCACATAGCATCTCTAAAGTCTTTATAACTCCAAAATAACCCATTAGACCTCCACTATGTACTTCACGTACTAATAATTCTCTCATTGAACATTTAGGAATACATAACTTATTCTCCCGAAATAAATATCCATCATGCCTAAAGAATATATCCATAGCACCCTTATCATATGATTCGTATAAATTAGAAAAATTTAGATAATTAGCATACATATCCTTAACATAATTAAATCCTAACAATTTGGCATCTAAAGAAGTTAGAAGTGCGTACCTCTTTGATAAAGCATCCGCTATCATATTTTGTTTACCTTGTTTGTACTGAATAACAAATGGAAATGTCTCGATGAACTCCATCCACCTTGCATATCTCTTGTTTAGCTTACCTTGACCTCTTAAATGCTTCAAGGACTCATGTTCAGTGTGAATCACGAATCCTTTGGCCATAGGTAGTACTGCCATGCCTTCAAAACTCAAACAAGTGCATACAACTCCTTGTCATATGTAAGATAGTTGAGAGTTGCTCTACATACTTTTCACTAAAGTAAGCTATTGGCCTTCAATCATGCATTAAGACAACTCAAATACCTATTCCTGAGGCATCACTTTTAATCTCAAAAGTATTGTTAAAGTTAGATAGTGATAAAATCGGTACGGTACATAACCTATCCTTAATAATATTAAAATCATGTTCTTGTTCAACGACCCAACAAAATCCTACAATCTTCTTTATAATTTCCGTGAGTGGTGTGGCAAGTGTGCGAAAATATTTAACAAAACTCCTATAAAAACTAGCTAACCCATGAAAACTTTTTACCTTAGATATGCTTTTAGGTATTGGCCATTCCTTAATGGATTTCATTTTCTTCTCATCCATGTCAATACCCTTTGCACTAAATGTGCATCATCCATGTAATTCATCTAACATATCATTCAACCTAGGAATAGGATGACGATAATTTAACGCTATATTGTTGATGGCCCTACAGTCGACTCACATCCTTCGGGTTTCATCTTTCTTTGACACAAGTAGCATTATTACAGCACATGGACTCATACTTTCCCTCACATACCCTTTGCTCATCAATTCTTTCACTTGCCTTTGAAGTTTCTTAGTCTCATCGGGATTACTATGATAAGCTGGCATGTTTGGAATAACAGCTCTAGGTACAAAATCAATTTGATGTTCAATACCTCGAATGGGTGGTAGCCCACTATGCATATCTTCTGGGAACACGTCATCAAATTCCTGCAACAAAAAAGTAGCCAACTAGGGAGAGGTATATTATATTCCTCAAGATTGAGGAGTGACTCCTTATAAACCAACAAGATCATTGATTGGTTCTCAACTGGTGCCTTCTTCAACTCACTCTCCTTTACCAAGAAATTCACTTTTGACTTTTCTCTCCTCTCATTGGACTTTTTATCCATATTCTCTTGTGGCTCTACTATTTTTTCTCACAATTAGTCACCTCTCTATTTTTTTCTCTTGCTATCTTATGTGAAAGACCAATTTTACTCCATTTTTCTCTCAATCTTTTTTCTTCCTACTTTTCAATTTGATTTGATCTTCATACACTTGTTGCGGTGTCAATGACGCAAGAGTAATAGATTTCTCATCCTTAGTAAATCTGTACCTATTTTTGTACCCATCATGAATAACCTTCCTATCACATTGTCATGGCCTCCCTAACAAAATATGCTCGGTATGCATAGGAACTACATCGCACATTACTTCATCATGATACTGTTCAATTGAGAAACTCATCAACACTCGTCTATTCACCTTAACCTCTACACATTCATTCAACCATTGCAATTTGTAAGGCCTATGATGTTTTAACATAGTTAATTTTAAGTTTTCAACAAGTGTAGTGCTAGCCACATTGGTACAACTATTCCTATCAATAATCATACTACAAACCTTATTGTTGACGTGGCATCTCGTATAAAATATATTCTACCTCTGTTGCTCCAAGTTATCCACTTGGATTTGAGCACTAAGAGTTCGCCGTGTAAGCAACAACTCTCCCACTGCATGCTCCACTTTCTCATCATCGCTAGCATCTTTCAATCCCGACATGTCATCATATTCATCCTCATTATCACTCACCACTTCTCCATTATAGCGCAAGATCATCGCTATTTTGTTTATGTGTCCCGATCCCAAGCATTTAAAGTATTTGATATCCTATTCCTAGAGGATTGGGTCGCCTTGGGAGTAACTTTGCTAGAAACTTCCCCTCTTCTCTTTGGTAGCTCAGTCTTACTTTGAAACATCCCCATTACCTTTATTGTTATCCTACTTTGATTTCTAAGAAGAGTTTGAACCCGATGAATATCTAGCCATCCCTTTCCTCTTCAATTGCCTTTTCACTTTCATAGCTATATGTAGCACGTCTTCCAACTCCACATAATATAGCAATTCTACCACATTAGCTATCTTCCTATTAAAACATTCAAAAATAGGGCCATGGTGGCCTCCCTATCCTCCTCAACATTCGCTCTAATCATAGCAATCTCCATCTCTTTGTGATAATCCTCTTCACTCCTAGAACCTTGGTAGATGCTTTAATTTTTTTGATGAAACTCCCTATAATAATGATTAGGCACGAACCTCTTCCTTATGATAGTCTTCGATTCTTCTCATGTATTAATAGGTATCTCACAGCTCCTCATCCTAGATGTTACTACTTGATCCCACTAAATGATAGCATAATCGTTAAATTCAAGTACCGCAATCTTCACCTTCTTTTCCTCCAAGTAGTTGTGGCAATCAAATATCAACTCTACTTTTTTTTTCCACTCCAAGTATGCCTCTGGATCACTCCTTCCTTTGAAGGAAGGAATTGCCATTTTGATATTTTTCATACTTCTATCAACACCATCTCCAACAGTATCTTTATCTCTTATTTCATGCCTTACTCCTATATCCTTCATTCTTCCTAATTTGACATCCACCAATGCATCCTCATTAATATCAATATCCGCTTCACATTTACCAGCAAAATCCGCTCTATGATCTTGCCTACTTTGCCTCCTTGTGTTAGGAACTTCTCTAGGTTGTTCCTTACGTAGTAAGCAATGTGTCTTTCCTCTCCATTCACGCCTCTTACCTATCCATTCTATCTCTAATATCACCAAACAACATTTCAAATTGTCGTATCACCTCCTCCTTCATGATAACTTGACTATTCTTCTCGTTTGAAGTAGAATCGTCTCAGTCAAACATCTTAAATCTAATTTAATATTTGCCTCACGTGTGTACACTCGTGTATCACTCAATTTGACTTTTTCCCTCTATTAGTCTCACTACTATGCCTTTTTCCACTCAATGCTATCTTGCAAGTGTTTCAAAGAACTAATTCGATCTCAATCAAAATTTAATCGTTGTAGAGATTCAAACAAATATTTGAATAAGAAAAATTGACTCTAGAATGACTTGAGAAGTAGGAATTGACACTTTGAATGGAACACTAAGGAAAAATTTAAGAAGGTGTTCCTTGAATTTGAGTTGGACAGTTTTGAATTTAGATTTATTTACTCAAAAAAAATGAAATTATATGTTGCTGGCAATTTTTTTTTTCAATTTCGATTTTTTTGCTCAAGAATTCAACTTAGATACCAGCAAAAAAAATAATTTGGATACTAAATTAGCACACAAATAAGTTTTGGAATTTTATAGATTTGAGACGACAAAATTTGAAGAACGCGGAGAACACGGAGAATGAAAAACAAAGACTCCAAAAGGATATAACCATGATTTTTGGAGTCTTGCTCTAATATCAACTGATGCGAACCCACGTAGCAATAGTAGCTACGAATCCCACACGATTCATTTAAACCCAAGAAAGCCAAGATATAATGTTTAAGCTTGATTCAAAAATATTGAACCAAAGAACCAACACAATCGCCAACAATATATTGCCCCCGTGATTTCAAGATTAAAAAATCTCACTGGTTTGTTTGAACGCCACTAGAAATAATCTTGATAAGTTCAGAATTGATTGGATGAAGAACAAGAAGAAAACAATAATGTCTTGCAATAAATCTCTCAATAATTGAGTGTTTTACATTGAAAATAATATGGAATCCCTAAAACCCTAGTAAAAAGGGAATTAAATTCTAAAAATAACAAAATATATCACAAAATAGAGTTTTAACTAAAATAAAAGTTTGCGCAAATTTTGGAAAATTCGCGGCCGGAAAATACGCTATGCGGCCGCATAGTGTAAGTATACGTATTCGCATAGATCAACCGGGCTTCTCTTTTCTGCCCTCGATAAAGTGGCATGTAGTAACTATGTGGTCGCATAATTGTTCCGTCCAACTATTTTGTTCATTGCTTGAATCAAGTTGCCCCACTTCATTTTATCTCCCATGCACAACATGAAGCTTGTCCATTTGCTTGCCGTGATCAATGTTTCGTCCATCGTGGATTGAGCAAGTAGTCCTATTGCTTCTTTGACGGCTTTGCTCGCGACCTAGTCATAGGATCTTTCTCAACGATCAATAGATTCTTACCCGAACTTGTCCTCGTATCATGGATCACCTCATGAATCATATCAAGTGTTCCAAAATTATTTTATTTTCATCTTTACAATCATTTAAACTAAATTTTATGTCCTTGTGATATATATATATATATATATATATAAGATGTATAAATTAGCCAAGCAAAAAGTACATTTTATATTTTTAATAAAAATAATGCTTATAACCATTACCGTGACTTAGGTCACTCAAGTCTGTTGTATTTACTATTTAGCATGATATAATCAAGTTATATTAATTAAAATAAATGAATTTTAATTTTTTTATTTAAATGAACTTCTGTAATACTCTACGTCATTATTGAAGTGTATTTTGTGTAAATGGTCCTTAGCATTCGAGTCTTGGCACTTGCAATCTCAACTACTTTGCTTTAATAGCAGAGTCGGCCCTTATAGAAAAGTTTTTTCGAAGTTGATGCTAAAGTAGAACGCGAGTCTTCCATGTCCATGTTCTGGAGGGTTTCAAAGGTCCCTTTATTTTTATTTTATTTTTTTGTCCATACTTATTGTTTGGCTAGAGATGAGATTTTGATATTTAAAATCAAATTTTTAGCAGATTTTGATAAAAGTTGATGAAATATATGGCTAAAGAGTTGAGAATCCCATGAAATGTGTAGCTAAATTTAATTATTGGTTTTGATTTAAATTTTAATTCATACCAAAAAGGGGCTAAATATGATCAAACTTGACTTCATGCCCGAGAAGTATCTTGTTTCTTGGAGTAAGGTGATTAAGGCATATGTTTTGCTAGAAAACTTGAGAAGGCATGGCAAACATATAGGAAAATAAGTTTGATAACATTAACCTAATTGCTTCAAAGTTGTCTTAGATAGGGTGAAGTCTTATATTTATGGGCTGGGCATGAAAAATAGGTAGCAATTTTCATACTTGCGCATTAAAGTCACTATATATATATAAATTTGCATGCAGGAAATGACCTTCTTGAATTTCATTCAAACAGTGGTTGCATTATAAAAGTAGAAACGGTCTTTGATGAGATGGAGAATTGGAGTCTAGTTTCATGGAATTCAATGATACATATGTTGGTGAAATAGTATAGTGAAATGGATATTCAGACAAAGAAAGATTTAAGTTTAATTCGCATGAGTGTAAATAAACTTTATGAAATAGAGGGAAAAAGAAAGAAAGAAAATGTAGAAAAGATGAATAATGAAATTCGAGGCAAGTGATTAACACTTTCTTTTTCATGACGGTGCTAACGGTTTATGGCACTTGTCTCCCAAGATATAATGGATACAACTTGTGGTAGAATCACTTCAAACCACAAGCAACAACGAACTCGAAATAAATTATTTCCCTCTACAATAAGATGATTTTGGAATGATTTTTTGAGAGTTGCGCAATAGTTTTTGATGTAGTGCTCAATGCAAATGATATGGGATGCATAATGAACGTTCAAATGGTCCTATTTATAGAGGATGAGAGATTGTGAGTCAAATGTCACGCTCTAAACTAAGTAACCTTCACGAAGTGAAGCATCCCTTACTGTCGTTAGCCTCTTGCTCGAGTGACATTAACATTGTTCATTGGAATCTCTCTCGCTAGCCCGTCGCTCGAGCGCTAGGCGAGTGATGGAGTTAGGCAAATATCCGGCTAGATTTTCTTCTTTTCTTTTTAAATTTGGCCCGCAATTTTTCATTCATCCAAAATTGGTTTTGAGATTCCAAATATACCACGATGATCTACTCGATGAGTATAACAAGTTAGTCCATTTATATTTATAATTTGACTATCGAATCAAGCCCAAATATTTGGCTGAACTTAACACAAAGTCACATTTTAAGTTGTATACTTAATAAATTTTTTTCAATTTCTAAGTCAAAGTCCAACAATCCCCCACATGAATGAAAATTCAAATATATTTATGCTATACGAAAATATGATGCTTTGTGGAGAGAGAAAGAGAGAGTGAGAGAGCAGAAAAACACTGCAAAAAGTAAGGTAGCATCCGACTTTAAACCTTCCTTAGTGAAATACTATCAGATTTACTTGGCTAATTAGTGAACGTGATGTCTTGAACAATTGAGCCGTTGGTGTAAACTAAGATAATAATACTTACACATATGTCTTTCCTAAATCGTTCATGATTCTCATGATTTGGTTCATTTTGGCCTTGAACCACTCTTGGATTTCATAAGTGTTTAGAAAATTTTTAGCCTTTGAACAATTTTCATTGAGCCAGGCCCATATCAGACTTATATAGGTGACTTCCTATTAAAAGTATTCTGCCCTACGCCACTTGACTTAATCAAGATATATAGATCATTAAAAGGATATCTTAACCTTTAACATTCTGCAAAAAGCAATTTAATTATCATAAGAATGTACTTGATCTCTCGATAAACCTTTCGTTAGTGGATCCGCAATGTTCACCTTTGATTTCACATAATCTATGGAAATGATACCATTATAGATCAATTGTTTAATTGTATGGTGTCTATGATGTATATGCCTAAACTTACCATTATATATGCTGCTTTGAGCTCTTCCAATAGCCGATTGACTATCACAATGTATACTTATTGTAGCTACCGACCTAGGCCAATATGGAATATCTTTCAAGAAGTTACTAAGCCATTCTGCTTCTTCTCCACATTTATCCAAAGCAACAAACTCTGATTCTATCGATGTTTGAGCTATACACATTTGCTTTGTCAACTTCTATGATACATCAGCTCATCCAATGGTAAATACATGTAATCCATAGGTTAAGGTATACTTCAAGTACCTAAGAACCTTTATTAAAGCCTCACAATGATAAAGACTTTGATTACTTGTGAATCTACTAAGTTTATTCATAGCAAATGCAATATCCAGTCAGGCATAGTTCGTAATATATATTAGAATGCTTATAACCTGTGAATACTTTAGTTGTGATACACATTCATTCATATTTTTTACTAAGTATAAACTCGTGTCAATATGGTTTTCATAGGACTTTCCTAGAAGGTATTATACATTTTAAGTTTATTCTCAATATAGTGAGATTGGGAAAGTATAATTTCTTCCGATGTTCTAGAGATCTTAATCTCTAATACTATATGAGTCACACCCAAATCTTTCATATCAAAATGTTTCGTTAATATTTTCTTACTGTTTAGCCTTATTTCGTGACTATTGGTTATTATCATCATGTCATCTACATATAGACATACAATCACATAGGCTTTTGGTGTATATTTGATGTATATACACTTGTGACACTCATTTATCTTAAATCCATAGACAATATCATTTTGTCAAACTTTTGATGCCATTGTTTAGGAGCTTGTTTAAATCTATACAACGACTTAACTAGTTTACCAACATTTTGTTTGTAATTAGGAGATACAAACACTTCAAGTTATTCCATATATATATCTCATCTTGTAACTAATCATTTAGGAATGTGGTCTTTACATCTATATGATGAATCTCAATGTTATTTAATGTTGCAATTGCAATTAACAATCTTATTGAAGTGATTCTAGTCACGGGTGAGTAGGTATCAAAGAAGTCAAGTCCTTCATTCTGTCCCTTGACAACCAATCTAGCCTTATATTTATCAATTGATCCATCCGGATTTAGTTTCCTTTTAAAGATCCATTTACACCCTAAAAGCTTATTTCCGGGAGGTAAACCAACTAATTTCCAGGTATGATTTTGCATTATAGAAGCTATCTCACTATTGATGGCTTATTTCTAATGCGGTGCTTCCAGTATAGACATTGTTTCATCGAAAGTCTTAGGATCATTTTCTACCATAGAGGTTAAAAAATATGGGCCAAACGAAGTACATATTCTAGCCCTTTTACTACGCATTGGTTCTTCCTCATTTGAAGTTTCATCTGTAGTACCATAAGTTTTTTTATTTAAATTTTCATTTTCTATGTCTTTACATGGAAAAACATTCTCGAAGATGATGCATTCCTCGATTCAATTATGGTTCCTTCATGTACATCTTGAATTTCAGATTTATGTACAAGGAAGTGGTATGCACTACTATTATTGGTGTATGTAATAAATGAGCAATCAATAGTCTAGTGAACGATTTTAACTTGTTTAGGCCTATGTACTTCAACCTTAGCCAAACACCCAACATTGTCAAGTGTTGGTAGGAAGGAGGATGACATTTCATAGTTCATACGGAGTTTCTTCCATCTTTTTAAGGGGTATCTTTTTAAAAATACTATTTGCCGATAGAATAGGTTCCCCCACAAGTTTTAGGATAGATTCGAACTTATCAATATTGCGCTCATCATCTCTTCAAGTGTTCGGTTTTTGCGTTTAGCAACACCATTCGATTGTGACGAGTATGGTGCTGTTGTTTGATGAATGATTCCATGCTCGGAACAATATTCGTCAAATGGTGTCCCATATTTACCACCTCTTTCACTACGAATATTATTTATTCATTTACCAAGTTGATTCTCAACTTTCATCTCATAATGTTTAAATACATTTAAGGCTTCGTCTTTACTGCGTAGTAGAATGACATAACAATACTTTGTACAATAATCATTGAAAGTTTTAATGTATTTCTTACCATCTTTAGTTTGAATGAATTTCAAATCACATATATAGCTATGTATTGATTCTAAATATATCGTGTTCTTTTGAATTGAGTGAAAATGTATTTTAGCCAAAAAAAAAAAATTCAACAAATATTCCACATTTATAGATCAATCTTAAGTGTCGAAATTAAACTTCAATTCATAAGTTTGCCCATAGATTTGTAATTAGCATGTCTTAATTGATTATGCCATAAACAAGACAACTCAAACATATAAATAAAATTGGAGTCTTTATTCATAATGCTTTTTGATATAATTGTAAGGATGTTCATTTTTAACGTTCCTTCACTAAGATAATGCTTACCAACATATATATCATTTTTGGTAAGTACAAATTTGTCCAACAGAAATACAAGTTTAAAGTCATTCTTGCTAAGTAGAGACCCGAAACCAAATTCTAGCAAATGTGTGGAACATGGAATACATTATTGAGGACTAATTCTTTTTCGAAAGTCATTTTCAACGTGATCTTTCCAAGTTCTTCAATCTTCAAGCTTGTAGAGTTCCCTATGAACAATTGTTTCTCCTTTCAATTCATAATAATTTGAGAACATGGTCTTATCTGCACAAATATGGCAAAAGCACCAGTGTCGACCCACCAATCCCTTGAATCAACAACTGTCTTGCATTCAGAAACAAGAACAGATAGACTCATCTCTTGAACTCATTTGTAAATGATGTCTCTTTTAACTACATTTGCTTGTGTAGTCTTCACCGGATTTTGACATTTGTTTGAGTGATGTCCAACTTTTCCACAATTGTGACAATTGCCTTTAAACTTCTTGGCATTCATTGAGTTGTCTCTTCTTGGTGCAACATCAGAGATCTTACGTTTCTTGTTGATGACCTTTGAACTAGTTTCAACAAAATTTGCTCCAAGTTGATTAATAGATTTCATTTCGGTGTTTTTATTGTCTTCTCCAATCTTTAAACGAGCTATCAATTATTTCAAGTTCATCTTATTGAGTTTATACTTGAGATAGTTTTGGAAATTTCTCCACATGGGAGGGAGTTTCTCAAAGATGGCTGCAACTTGGAAGGATTCACTTAATTCCATCTTTTCTGTATGTATGTCATGAAGTAGAACTTGAACTTCTTGCACCTGACTTATCACGGTTTTGGAGTCTACCATTTTGTAGTTCAAACACTTGTCGACAATAAATTTCTTTGTTCCGACATCCTCAATCTTTTATTTCTTCTCCAATGAATCCTAGATTCTTGGCCGAGTCCATTGAACTATATACTCCATAAAGTGTATGTTGTCATCTTTTAAATTTCACACCTCTAAACTTTTCTGATTTTTCCTCACGTGGGATATGAGAATTTGGTAGAGGTATAGCCAAAGGCGGAACCACATGGTTCGTACCATTTGTTATTTGACTTGTAGTAGTCTCAACATTATTTCTTTCTATTACAACCAGAAGTTCAATGCACAAAATGAAATAAATGAATGTTATACGAAGACAAATTCCAAAGTTGAAGATAAAAGATTTGTTAAACAACAACCACAAAAACGCAAATTATGTCTTAAGATTATTGGTAAAATAGAATAGTGAAATGGTTGTTTAGACAAAGAAAGATTTAATTTTAATTCACATGAGCTTAAGTAAACTTTACGAGATAGAAGCAAAAAAGAAAGAAAAAAATGAAGAAAAGGCGAATAATGAAATCTAAGGCAAGCGATTAACATTTTCTCCTTAAAACAAAATTACCCTGTAATAGTGCTAACGTTTTTCGGCACTTGTCTCCCAAGATACAACGTGTACAACTTGTGGTAGAAGCATATCAAACTAAAAGTAATAGCGAACTCAAATGAAATTCTTTCCCTTTACAAAAAAATTATTTTGGAATAATTTTTGAAGAGTTTTTGATGTAATGCTCAATGCAAATGATATGTGATGCATAATGGACGTTCAAATGGTCCTATTTATAGAAGATGAGAGGTTGTGAGTGAAGTGTCACACGCCAAACTTAACAACCTTAATGAAGGGAAGCATCCCTTGTTGTCCCTAGCCTATTGCTGGTCTCTTACTTGAGCGACACTGAAACCTATTCAACAGAACCTCTCTAGCTCCCCTGTTGTTGGAGCTTGCTCGAGCGCTAGGCGAGTGGTGGAGATAGGCAAATAGCCTGCTAGTTTTTCTCTTCTTTTTTTTTTCAACTTTGGACAACAATTTCTCATTCATCTAAAATTGGTCTTGAGATTCTAATTATAGCATGACGATCTACTCGACAAGTAGAACAGGTTAGACAAGTTAGTCTATTTATACTTATAATTTGACTAGTGGTGTCAATCGAGCCAAGCAGTTCGTCGGCTCGGCTCTTGAAAAAACAAGCCACGAGCGACTCTGGCTTGTCAACAGACGAGCCCGTGCCCATGCCCAAGCCCAAGCCGAGCCTGCTCCGCTCATTTTCTAGGTGAGTACTCGTCGAGCTAGCCCACGAGCCCTTGACCCGGTTTGGCTCATGGTTCGCCTATTGAATATTTTAAAAAAAATAAAATCAATGATCAGAACGGTCAGTGAACTATCACTGTTTAATTAACGGTCGCTGAATTTTTTTTTTCAACTCCATTTTTTCCTTATAAATACCCTTCCATTAATCCATTTTTTTCTACCCAACTATCAATCTCTCATTCTCTATTCTATAAATTTATAATATCTTGATTCTTTTCTACATTTCCATTATTCAGTTATAATATTGATTTTACAATCTATTTTCTACACTACTACATAATCTACATTCATTTCTCAATTTTAATTCATAATTCAATTTCAATTATTCAATATCAGTTATCTTATTACAAATTTCCAATTCACAAATGGATCCACGCTCATTTGTTGAAAACTTGTTCAGTGTGAATCACCTGTCTGCCCCAAAGTCAATTTCAGAATGAATTCGCCGGTCTAAATTAATTACCCATTCCAAAAAATATTCCGGATTTTGATGCACTTGGAAGTAATAATCCAATTGATTTGGATGTCATTGATGTTTTAGAGGCGGAACATGTTGATAAACCTGTATTAGATATTCCCGATGCAAGAGGGAAGAGAAAGGGGAAAAAACATGCAAAATGTTGGGACCATTTTAAATTGGTTCAAACTGGTCGAGTGTTCAATGGAGTTCCAGAATCCAAAGCAGTATGTAAATACTATCAACAATGATTGGCATGGTAGAAAGGCATTGGAACCACCCACCTCAACCGTTACTGCAAAACATGTGTGGCCAAACATGGACTTCTTCCTGCTGGTCAAACGCAACTACAATTTGGTGGTTCAGGCACCAGTGCTACTACTACCGCACTTTCTACGTGGAAGTATTCAAAGGAGAAAGCTCGAACGAGAATGATGAAGTTCATTGCTGCAACTGAGTTGCCACTAGCAATAGCGAACAACCAACATTTCGTTTCCTATGTGAAAAAATATTTTCAACCGAGGTACGTTTTAAGTCGAAATACTCTTCAGTCTGATACAATATAATATTTTCTTTAGTTAAAGAAACTATTGATTCTGATTTAGAAAAATATGGAGATGTGATATCTTTAACTTCGGATATATGGGAAGGGAAAAATAAAAGAGGTTATGTAGTTGTAACTGCACACTATATACACCCACTTTAATGAATGCATAAAAATATTATAACTTTTAAAGTTATTGAGTTTCCTCACAACGCTAACAACATATTTAATGTTTTTACGAACATTGTTAGCGAATATCGTTGCGAGAGTAAAATTCGTTCATTTACGTTCGACAGCGCTAGTGTAAATAAGGTAGTTATCGATCAATTGTACAGAGTACTGCACCTGATTTCGGTGGTTATTTGTTTCATATTCAATGTGTATGCCATATTTTTAATTTAATAGTACAAGAAGATTTAAAACATATTAAGGATGAAATTCAACGAATTAAGAATGCACCAGTGTATATCATGATTTCACTAGTAGGAAACAAGTATTTGAGGAATTTTGTGCCGAAGCTGGGGTGACGTATTCGAAAATATTTATTAGTGATGTAGGGTATAGATGGAACTCCACTTACTTATTATTAAAATCATGTGAAGGTTTTGAATATTTAATAACTTAATTTTATAACAATAGGCATATTAAAGACGAAAACTATACTATTTTGAATGAGTCCGATTGGAGTTAGCTTTTAAAATTAAAATTTTCTTGACAAGTTTTTATGATTCTACAATTGTCTGGTGTTTATTATCCCACTAGTTGTATCATCCTTGAACGTCTTTATATAATTGCTAGGGCTTTTCATAGATATAAAAATGACCCCGATTTTAGTTCAATTATATATTCTATGGAATTAAAGTTTAGAAAATATTGGGAAGACTTGCCTATGTTATTTCCGTTATCATGCATCATGGAGCCCCGATAAATTTATCAGGTACTAAATTTTTAATTGATCAAATTTCAAGAGCATTAACTTTTAATATACCTATCACTTATAGAAATTTGGAAAAAAACTTTATGTGAAATGCATTAATTATATGATGAATGAATGTGTACACATATTAATCAGGTACCATCCGGCTCTACATCTACTACTCCCACTGATATAGCAGATGACAACATTGAAGTTTTAAATTTATTCGAAGGAATTAACTCATATAGATATGATTCAACTGTATCTGCATATGGTTCCTCTAATACTAGTAGTAGTTTTTCTTCCATTGCATGTAATCAAATATCGAGCGCAAGTCCAAATGCGTTGCCTTTTGAATTAATTGATTACTTTAATCATAATATGCCTTATAACAAAAAAATTAAGAAAAGTTCAGAAGAAGTAATTGAATTCTGGCGAAAGTCTGAACGCCGATGATCAGTGATTTCTGCGATGACAAAAGATCTACTAACACCTCCAGTTAGCACTGTAGCTTCAGAGTCTGCTTTTACTACAGGTAAGAGGGTTCTCTCCGAGGTCAGGAGCCGGTTGAAAGAATATATTTTGGAAGCATTAATAAGCGTGAAGAACTGAGAAGACGCTCATTTTCGAGTGCAAGATAAATATGCCAAAATTGCATGTCGTCGGGTACGTGATATTTAATTTAACTATATTCATTAATTTTTTTTAATACCTTTATAAATTTTTTTAAAAATTGTATGAAATTGAAGTAGTCGGTCCCAAGCTCAGATAAAGGAGGAGGGCTTATCTTTTTTTATTATTAATATTATAAAAAAGAAAAAAGGTTTTAGAAAATGTATTTTTAAAAAAATGTTTAGAAAATGTATATCTTTTTTTTAAAGGTTTAGAAAATGTATAGAAAAAAAAAACCAAGCTCGCGAGCTAAAGCTCAGCTCGGCCCACAAGCCGCCCACGAGCTCGTGGGTGGTTCGGCCCATTTCAATCGCTAAATTTAACTATCGGATCAAGTCCGAATATTTGGTCGAAGTTGACACAAAGTCACTTTTCAAGTTGTGTACTTGACCAAATTTTTTCAATCTCTAAATCAAATTCCAACAGCATAATATTTCTTCCTATGGCATGACTGATAGAGCAATTGAGCTTTTTATGTCTGTTGGAGAAGACGAAATGGGTACATGATGAAATAACATTTGTGGTGTTATTTTGAGCTGATTCAAACAACTTGGGTGCTTTAGGAGAACTCTTTAAAGAGAAATTTTAAAGAATAAGCTAAAAAATGGAATTTAAATAAAAAAGGATCATTATTTGAATTATAGATAGCAACTAGTGATTTGAACGAAAGTAGTGATAGCAATGCACTGATAGAGTCTCGTATAGTACCGACATAAAATAATATTATATAGTAATTCGAACTTGATTACTAATAGCAATATCATCACTGATTATAGACGCAAATTCGTTAGATATCGTTGACTCACATTCGTCAGTTACTACTGATGGCATTGTCATCCATGAAGTCGTCAACAATAGCTGACGGTATTTCTATCTCTAATAGTTGTTGAAGAATTATTTTTATTAAATTTGTTTTAATATTTTGTTAACAATTCAAAAAAATCTCTTTTTATTTTTATATATATTAATGACCATTGTTGTTACATGCTGAAATAATTATTGTCCACTAAAACTCTACGCTAGTCACAAAAAGACCCCATTATATGCTCACATGTCACTGAATACTTGCACCATGGCTGTCGAGGTTCACTTGGAAGAGTGAAAATGCCTCGACTACCATAGCATCATTTGGCAATGATATGAGCAGAACCATAACACTTGACTAAAAACACAATTAGAGACATTGTACACAAAGGCCTCGGACTAAGCTTCGGATATATATGCGAAAATGTTATGCAAAATCCCACACAAATAACATAGATACAATGCAATAAATTCGTGCATGCACATAACGAATTGCTTAAAAATGTCACGAGCAAAAAACTCAAATAAATCTTAGAAATTGGACTTAAGCAAGAACTTCCAGGGCAATGATGAAGGAATATCAACCGATTAAAATGCTCCAAAAGTCCCTAAAACGAATATAAATAGAGCCATTTGTATAAGGAAATTTTTAAAATTTAAGATCAAAACTTTCACTCTCTAAAAATTTCGCCTTGGATCAAGAAAAAACTATGGATCGACACTATAGAAAATTTTAAGATTTTTCAATTGAGGAGCACATTTTGGCAAACTTAATGCCACAATCTCACTCCCCTTCTCTTTTCTACAAAATTTGGCTCGTTAACAAACCCAAACCCCTAAAAGAGAGGCAACATTTTGCCAAAATTCTAATAGAAAACTTGAGGGATGGATTTGAAAAATAATTTCCATTTCTAGATAAATAGTTTGGCATAGTTTATGGAGCTCTTACTAAAATCACGAAAAGAACACAAATGAGGAATACGAAAAGCTAAGAAGTATAAATAGAAGTGGTCGCATAGCAATGAAAACCTAAGGAGTCGCAAGATATAATGCACGACTCCAATATAATGATTTTTGCAAAACCTTATATAAATATATAATTATCTTTTGGTTGGTACAATTACAGGTCTCTAAGCTGTCTAGCATAAATAATAATACAATATATTAGTTTTCTCAAGAATTTCGTATGCTCGAAACAAATTGTTTAAATTTTTAGGAAACTTAATTGAAACTATTGCTATACTTTGCAATTTAACTTATGCAGTAAAATTATTTTATTCAATATCAATTTGAAAAAAGGAACAGAAATAACCCTATGTGTCCATACGTTTTTGCAAAGAAATCGATATACGGACTTGTCGTTCTTGTTGTAAAAATTGATAATTTAAATATTGGAACTCATAAAAAATTACAAAGGAAATTGATAATGTATGACGAAATTCATGTTGAAAGAAGTTGAAAGAACCACATTTAGCCTCCACTTGCAATTCGAGCATTTAGTCAATTGATTTTTTTTTTTTTTTTCAATTTAAAGAATAAAACCATGAAAAGATTTCAAATTAAAAAATGACACACTCATTTGATACTTGATGGCTATTTTTTCACTTAAAGTTGAAAGAGAACAATTTTCGTCTTTGAGATAATAATGAATAATTTATTCATCAAGAAGTACAATATCTTTGTGCAATAGATACACTATGGTATCTCGCTAATAGTTCTTGATTCGGGACTATTTTGTTATGAAGATCCACAGTATTATTTAATATACATAGCTCATCAATACGTTTATCTATTTATGCATGACTATCACAAGACTTGTGCGACAAACATGTTCAAAAATGCAACAGTTGAGAGGTTGATAAACAAAATTTATAAATACCAAGTGATATTATTAGGATAAGAGTATATTTGCGTTGTACTATGTTTTTCTCGATCAAATTTGTCTAATTCGACTTTCTAGCAAGATTTTAAATGGGACAACTATCATAATTAGGTATTCAAAAAGAATAAAATATTTATTCATTCAATCGAATTTTTGCCACCAAATTTTTCTAATAAGATTTCAACGAGGTATACTTTTTATATAATGGACATTCAAGGAAAAAAATGTAAAAATATTACAGTTATGGATGTCCGTAACCTTGGGGGCAAAAAAAAATGTAAAAATAAATCAGTTGTAAAAATCCACACCTTGCACTATTCGCTTGGGTGCCATTCCCATGTGCATTAGGCCCACTTATGTTTACCGATGCATGAGAATGCATGCACATTTGATCTTGTAAGAATTCGCAGCATTCTTTAACATGAATTTCGGGTGAAGATACTTACTTGAAACGATGAATTCCAAGATCTTTCGAATGGTTGAATCACCTTACATTCCAAAACTCCAAAATTTGCATTTTCATGTTCTCCACAATGGTCCCATAAAACAATAGGGTCAATTCTCCGGCCATCCATCTTATGATATTACAAGAACCAGAAATTTTATATGACTTGTAAGAATTCGCAGCATTCTTTAACATGAATTTCGGGTCAAGATACTTACTCGAAACGATGAATTCCAAGATCTTTTGAATGGTTGAATCGTCTTGCATTCCAAAACTCCAAAATCTGCATTATCATGCTCTCCAATGGTCCCAATCCCGATCACAATGGAATGTGACTATTATCCACAATCTAAGTGTCAATTTTTTTGAGATTTCATGTACAAAATATGATTCTAAGGACTTTTCAATTTTTGGTGTGTATTTTCATA
>CAIGRP010072067.1:0-16340 GCA_903798385.1 Fraxinus cuspidata | reverse complement strand
ATATATAATTTAATTCAATACCTAAGCTTCCATATTTATTATTTAGTCTCATCCAACTTGTAAAATCTTAGAAAAAACAAGTTTTGACAAAAACAACACTAAAATTCTAGAATATTGAGATCCGGCAGAGTTTCTATATTTAGAAAACTATCTTCAAAACCTTTAACAAAAAATGACACTTTCTGGACAGAATTTCAGAAATAGCATTTGTACGTGAATTTTGCACGAAAATTGATTTAAAATACCAAAATCAAACCTCAAATCCATGTCTCACTCTAATACATCAATACCCAATGTTCAATATCATATAAATACAAGAAAATCATATAAGTATCTATTTAATAAACTCATTTTCAATTTTTACTTTCTTCAACACCAACCTTCCAATATGCATTTCTTTGATATATTCTTATTTAATATCTAAAATATATTTCAAAAACCCGTACTTGTTAAATTTCGAATTTGGGAAAATTTTCATGAACGCTATAATCTAATATCATTCTTCAACAAATAAAACTTATGCTTACCTCTAGGAATTGAGAATGAAATTGAAGACTCTAGCTTATCGTCCTCTTTTTTTTTCTTTTTCATTTTCTTCTCTTCTCTTCTCTTTTTCTTTCCTTTCCTTTCCCTTTTTTTTTTCTCTACAAGTACGGTCTCTATTTGCTTCCCTCCAAAGAAATGTGTAAAATGGGTAGATACCACCAAGCTAAATGGATAACTATAGGGAAATTGCAAAGTCAACTCCCAAATCTTCATACAAAATCATATTTAGTCCTTTCATTTCTAATAATGTAAACTAACTCCCTATATTTCTTCATATATTATTTCTAGCCTTTCAAGTATTAGTAATTACCAATTAAACCCCCTAAAAATCATTTATTCAACTTAATCCTTATTTGATTTTGACTATAAATGGATAAGGTGTAACATAACTTACCCCATTCAAAGAATTTCGTCCTCGAAATTCAACTGACTAAATACCAAAAAGCTTCGGATACTAAGAACGTATCTGCTCTTCGCTTTCCCATGTCGCCTCTTCGATTGCATGATTCCTCCTTTCTGTCCAATATCTGAACTGGTTCTTCTTCATAAGTAAGATTCTCTTTCAACTCTACTAATTGTGATTCCAATACGTGAGACGGATCTGGAATGTACTTACGAAGCATAGAAACATGAAACACGTTATGAATTCTGGACAACTCTGTTGGTAAAGCCAATCTATAAGCAACTGGACCAATGTGTTCAACAATCTCATACGGGCTAATATACCTCGGACTCAATTTACCTCGTTTACCAAATTTGATAACACCTTTCCATGGCGATAATTGTAGAAAAACTATATCCTCAACTTCAAATTCAAGATTTCTTATATGTTTGTCTGCATAGTTCTTCTGTCCATCCTGAGCTGTCTTTAGCTTTTCCTTAATTATCTTTACTTTCTCAGCAGTTATCTGAATATATTCAGGACCCAAAAATTTTCTTTCCCTGACTTCATTCCAGAAAACCAGAGTACTGCATTTTCTACCATATAATGCTTCAAAAGAAGGCGTTCCTATACTCAAATGATAATTGTTATTATAAGCAAACTCCATTAAAATAAGATGAGTATCCCAATTTCCTTTAAACTGTAGTACACAGGCTCGTAACATGTCTTCCAAAGTCTGTATAGTTCTTTCTGATTGACCATCTGTTTGCGGATGAAAAGCTGTACTAAAATGAAGTTTAATACCTGTAGCTTTCTGTAGACTAGGCCAAAATTTAGCAGTGAAGCAAGAATCTCTATTTGAAACAATAGACACTAGTGCCACATATAAACTGACTACCTCATCAACATACATTTTTGCCAATCTATCTAGTGAATAAGTGACTTTAATAGACAAAAATCTGGCAATTTTCATCAATCTGTCTACAATGTCCCATTTGTCATCAATCTGTCTACAATTACCCATAGTAATGTGCTCTCATTTCCACTCAGGAATAGGCAATGTCTGCAATAACCCAGCTATTTTCTGAAGATCTGGCTTGACCTGCTGGCAAATGAGATACCTGGATACAAATTTAGCTATCTCTCTCTTCATTCCATGCCACCAATAGTGTTCTTTGAGCATACGATACAGTTTAGTACTAAATGGATGCATTGTGTAAGCTGAACTATGTGCCTCTTCTAGAATCTCCTTCTTCAATTTCGAATCATCTGGAACACATAATCTATTTCCTATAACTAACACTCCACCGTCTCAAATGGTATAATTAGTATGCTTACCATTATTAACTTCTTCTTTCAATTTGCTCAACAATAGATCTTAAGTCTAAGCTTTTCTAACTGTGTCAACTAAAGTAGGTCTCACCTGGAAATTAACAAACAATGCTCCTAACCTGGTAACCGATAACTGAACATGTAAAATTCTGAATTCACCAAACAAGGAAGAGCATATTGCATTAGTCTGTGTCATAGCACTAGATATCTTCCTACTGAGAGCATCAGCAACNGGAAGAGCATATTGCATTAGTCTGTGTCATAGCACTAGATATCTTCCTACTGAGAGCATCAGCAACTACATTGGCCTTCCCAGGACGTTAATCGATTTTATGGTCATAATATTTTATCAACTCTAACCATCTTCTTTGCCACAAGTTCAGCTCTTTTTGATAAAAAAAATATACTTTAGGCTTTTATGATCTGTATATATCTGACATCTCTCACCATATAAGTAATGTCTCCAAATCTTCAAGGCTAGAACAACTGCGGCTAATTCCAAGACATGTGTAGGATAATTTAATTCATGTTTCTTCAACTGCCTAGAAGCATATGCTATAACCTTCCCATTTTACATCAGAACACAACCAAGGCTTCGACATGAAGCATCACTATATATCACAAACTCTTCACTTGGAGAAGGGAGAGTAAGAACTGGGGATGAAACTACTCGATTCTTCAATTCTAAAAAACTCTTTTCACAATCTTCATTCCAAACAAATTTAGCATTCTTCCTGATCAAACTGGTCAAATGAAGGGCAATTTTTAAAAATCCATATATAAAATGACGATAATACCCTGCCAAGCTCAGAAAACTTTGTACTTCTATCACATTATTAGGCCTTACCACTGCTTCAATTTTCTGCGGTTCAACATAAATTCCCTCTGCTGATATAACACGTCCCAAAAATACCACTTTATCGAGTCAAAATTCACATTTACTAAATTTAGCATATAACTATTTGTCTCGCAAAGTCTGCAAAATGATTCTGAGATGCTCTATGTGCTTATCATGATCTCGAGAATACACTAATATATCTATCATCAATGAATACAATCACAAATCTGTTTATTTATGGACGAAATACCCAGTTCATTATATCCATAAATGCTCTGGCGCATTGGTCAACCCAATTTTTGGTACATCACTATCCCTAATATTTAGTTGATAATAACCAGAACGCAAATTAATCTTTGGAAAATATTGTAGCACCGCGAAGCTGATCAAACGAATCATCAATATGTGGCAAGAGATATTTATTTCGAATTGTCACTTTATTTAACTATCTGTAATCTAAACGTAATCGCATGGTGCCATTTTTCTTCTTCACTAACAAAACTGTTGCTCTCCACGGAGATATACTAGGTTTGATAAAACCCTTGTCTACCAATTCTAGTAATTGAACTTTTAACTCTTTCAATTCTACTGGAGACATCCTATATGGTGCACGTGAAAGAGGTATAGTCCATGTAATCAAATCAATAGTGAACTACATATCCCTATCTGATGGTAAACCTGGAAATTCTTCTGGAAATACATCAGGAAAGTCTTTGACCACTGAGATATCTTCAAGTTTTATTTTGCCAGCATCTGTGTCAATTACATGAGCCAAATACGCACCACAAGCCTTATTAAGTAATCTTCTAGCATCAATAGTAGATATCACACATAATGGTAAAATTCTGCGATGTTCAATGAATATAACTTCAGGCTGTCCTAGTCATTTAAACACGACCTCATTTCGAAAACAATCAACTGAAGCTCGATTTTCAGCTAAAAAGTTCATACCCAAAATAACATCAAAATCATGGATGCCAAGATGTATCAAGTTTTCCTTCATCTCGCGCTCATTTACCTTTATCCCACAGTCCTAGTGTATATTGTCAGCTAACAGTGATTCACCTATTGGCGTACTCACTACTAAACAACTGCTTAAAGGTTCGGGCTTTTGATTTGCATATATAGCAAGTGCAAGTGAAATAAAAGAATGTGTAGCTCCAAGATCAATTAAAATATGAGCGTTTTTATAAAAAATAGATAGCATACCCATAATAACATCCAGTGACTCTTTTGCTGCCTGCTGCGTCATAGCAAAAACACTTTCCTTGTTTCTTCAGTCATCCAGCTTGACCTTTTGGTTGGGTACCACTACCACTTGTAATATTAGACTGGACCACAATGCTTGCACCAGCTCTATTAGCCAAAGCATCTAATTGGGTTTCATTCGGTCTCATACTTCCAACACTCTGTTGGGGAAATACTCTCTGTATTATGCCACTCTTCTATAATAACATTAGATAATTTCTTCTTATGTGTCTACCTTGGCCACAGTTATAACAAACACCAACCCCCTTAAACTTTAAACACTCGCTAAGGTGAGGTCCCACATAACTGGCCATAAGGAAATCTAGAGCTGTTAGAACTCTTACTCAGTCTGGAAGTAAATATTCTCTGCAAAAAACCTTGAGCATAAGGATGGTTAGTCATTGATTGTTGTATAGCACTGTGATTAAATTTGGAACCTTTATTTCCCCGTGATTTAGACTTGAAATGACTTGAACTGGACACACCAAGGCGAAATCCTCGGTTGTCCCTATGTGGTGGTCTATAGCTAGACACACCTACCGACATCTGACTACCGCTTATAATAAACTGTGTCTGTTCTCTACCAATTAGTCTATCAAAAATATTCTTCTTCTCTTTTAAGGCTGATTCAACCAATTTGCCAAATTCGTTCTAACCTATAGCTGTCATTGCTGATCTGATTTCTTCTCGTAATCTATTTTCAAACCGTCTGCATCTATCAATTTCATTGCTAACCAAAACTTGAGCATACTTTGAAAGTTCAATGAATTTCACATGATATTCTACAACAGTTATTTGCCCTTGTACTATCTTCAAAAATTCCTCCTGCTTTACATCTTTATACGAACGAGGATAATAGGCATCATAAAAGATACGCCTGAAATTCATCCAGGTAATAACAGAATGGTCTCGATAAGTGCTCTGTACTGATTGCCACCAATCATATGCCCCCTTCTTCTAACAAGAAAGTGGTGCGGCATAATTTTCGATCATCTGTGCATCCATGACATCAAATACTCTCTCTATCTTAATCAACCATGCCTGAGCAACTGATGGATCAGCTATGCCTGTGAAAACTTTAGCTCCCAATTTTGTAGCCCTCTCAATACTGAAATCCTTGTCCGTATTGCGCATAGCTGACGCCACAACAGTAGCAATTCTTTCAACAATCATAGGATCATTCCCAGCTACACTTCCCTGTCCCAGATGTTCTGAGGGCTGATGAACAGACTCATCAACTCTTTCATGTTGTCTAAGGTTATCTCTATCAGGAGCAATGTAAGTCTGGGACAACATATCTTGGAGCCTTCGAGTTTTACCACCACAAGGAATGACTTATACAATAATGCATGATATGCTAACTATTAGAATGCATATACAATGCAAGCCTAATGACTCTAAACCATGCTCTGAAACCAAACTGACACGCCCTGCTCCCAATAAAGCTAGTGGACCCGGAGTGTAACATGCTTCGATGATAGATACCAACTAGAAGTTGGACCCACCATCAAGGCTACCCTAATATGCAACTTGTAAATTATTTTAATAAAATTTCTGCATTATCTCCCCTATAATTTGGACTAACCAACCTGTAAATAATTTTATACAACTCCTAATCATAATATCATATAAATACTAATTCATGATTCACTCCACTAAACTACAGAAATATAACATTGTATAGAGATAAGCCGAATTCTCTAATTTTTTCTATGAAAATAACATCAACTGTACATATGGATACAAAATACATAGTAAGCCCATCTAACTATCCACAAATGATATGGAATGTCATCCAAAAATGAACATGTGTCCCAAAACACTGACTACATGCTCTAGAAAATGAGTCATACTGGCTAACTTCGTCGGTGGCTCTGACTCCAAAATCAAGGGTCAACTCCACAAGATGCCCCAAAAATCACATGCTACCTGATAAGAAAATAGTGGAAAAATATATGAGTTGATAGCTTAGTGAGTGGAGAAATTCAAAAATAATTATACTTTTCCATTTACACACTTTTATCAATATCAAGTTTACATCATTTAACAATCCACAATATAACAACACGTGATAATAATAATCAAAAAGTGAGACATCCTCATAATACTATGAAATATCACCTCATAACCATGATATAATCATCAACTTAAATCTATACCATCATCTCATCAAATCAAATGTATCAGGAAATCTACCAAAAATGGACCATCTGACTGAAATTTGTAATCTGGTCATACGCACGTAGACTGCCTCTTGAGCTAAACACTCCCGACATGGGCCTATGCCCCCTCAGTGAACAGAAGTGGGTCTCAAAGACCTATTATAATCAATACTAGAACACGGCCTGGCTAAATACTTTCGACACGGCCCTTAGGCCCCTCCGTGAACGAAAGTGGGTCTCAAAGTCCTCTCTCAATCAATACTAGAACACGGCCAAGGCCCCTCAGTAAACTATATATACACGATCAGACCCCTTCATCCACAGTCAAGACTTCACAATGTAGTATAAAACACGGTCAAAGCCCCTCAGTGAACTAAATTAAGCATATAATCATGTGTACTTTCTGGTTGATCTCAATATCACATATGTCTCACATTACAATTCACAAATAATCCATATACAATCTTTTAAATTCCAAATATATTATAAAGAAATAATATTTCCACCTTAATTATGTAATTGGACAAATAATTCACATAATATATAATAATATAATTAATTATTAATACTTAAAAAAATATTTTAAGTTTTTCCACTCACAAGATATTTACGAGACAATTAGTTTGGCTGGTGAGCTGTCCCATTCTCTTTGCTACCTCCTGATATAATAATAAATTTATTCGGGCAAAACTCAATTCACAATTTTAATAAGAATAATAAGATAACTATTTGACTTCTTTTTAACAATTTACCTATTAATCACCACATATACCAAATTGAGTACTCACTCACCTTATACATATACAACTCCCATATATAATTTAATTCAATGTCTAAACTTCAATATTTATTATTTAGTCTCATTCAACTTGTAAAATTAGATTTAACTCTTTTAGATATAGATATCATTATACTCAATGAAATCATTATGAGACGACCTTTGTGCATTAATACATATTTATATGTTCGCAATTTAATTAATAAAAATTAAGTCCCTATATAAATATATGATTAATTAACAATTGAGGGAGCTATTGGTTATAATTGGATCATTGATTTTCAACCTTGACAAGAATTGATTATAAACGGGTAATTGATGATTAAATTATGTTAAAACTTGTTGATTTGTGATTCTAGTGCCTTTTGATTTGATTAATTTCAAGATTTGTTGATTATTTTCGCAAATAATTAGATAAAATAAAATATGAATCTCAAACATAGATTGTATGTGCTTCAAATTAGAGCTAGTATATATTTAAAGTAACTAAGTGGGTATTAGTTCTCGTAGGTTCTCGACACTCTATTTATCATCGTATTAATTGTTTACGAGTATTGTCTTTCCATCATACTACACGTGTAATATATTGTTGATTGATAATCACTCTCAGTTAGAGTATGTTAATAAATAAAAATAAGTTGTTAATAAATAAAAATAAGTTATTGATATATGTATATTATTTGTGAATCTCACGAAATGTATAAATAAAAAATAATTTGTGGTTTTAAAGTAGATAGAATTGTGGGTCCTAAGATGTGTGGTTAAAAATGTTGTTTAACCAGCTTGTAAACTTCAAAAATCTTTGCCGAACATGTTCAAAAACTGTTCACGTATTGCGGTTTTATAATTGATCTTATTGAATCATTGACCATTAAGTTTGGTGGGACATTTAATTTCATTACCCATTGGACCCCATCAATTAAAAATTTTTAGTCCATTTTTTCTTGTTGATTTCATGAATGCCAAATGGTAAAGAGAGGGAAAAGTCTTTGGTTACGTGAGCATGTATCACATAAAAGTCATACTGATTTATCAATTCAATACCATTCAGTAATGGTGGTCCTTTGAAATTTCAGTGGCCCTTCGAAAGTATATGATTGACAGGAATGGTGGACCTTACTACAATTATTTATAAGTTTCATTTCATTCAGACAATGAAATAACTTAATGGAGACAAAGAAGTCATTGTTCTCTGACATTTTATTTTTAAAAAGTTGTGTTTTTTTATATGGATCAACACCTGTTATAGGATTCTCTTTTCTGTACCATCTGTTTCATTTTCCTTCTTCTTTTTTTTTTTTTTAATTCAAGTAGTGCCTTTCGATCTTTTAATCCGGCCCTTCAATCATTTTTGTTCACTACCTTATCCTCGATTAATTTCATGTCTTGTAATAAAAATGAAAGACCTGATCCATGGTCCTACTACTTAAGAATTAAAGATCCGTTTTTTTTTCTGTGATCTTCCAGTTGTTTTAGATTTGTTTTGGATTGCATTATTCGTGTTTTTAGGTGCAATAAGAAGATTGATTCCATGATAAGGTGTATTAGGTGAATCTTTATGCTTAATTTAGATATGGTTTATTTAGCGGCTGGTGTTTGAGCATGGCATGTGTTGAACCTATTTGATATCACATGTAGGATCAACATTTAAATAAATAAACATGAAAACGCCCCTTAGTGTGTTGTCTGATGACAACTTCACCAGAGTGCTCCTGCACTCGATTATCAGTATACTAATTCTTTCATGTATTCAAATCTTGTAACTTGTATAATAAAAATTAAATTAAAACTGAAACTTACAGGAATAGTGACATATAATGGCCTTGAGAGTTGTATTCTGAACAGCCACTCTTCGACCATGCTAGTAGCACTGAAAGAGAAGTTTGCAAAGCTGTTACTCGGAGAGGATATTACGGATGGTAGCAAAGGGGTTTCCGCTGCACTGGCATTATCCAAAGCCTTAACGAATCTTGCTGGTATATTACCTGAAAGGATCATCTTTTATGCTTGTTTTCAAATTACCACTTTATACTGATCTTCGAACTTTAAAATTCTACGACTGGATTTGCAGCATCCGTTTTTGGTGAGCTTTGGAAGTTGGAACCTCTGCCAGAGGAAAGAAAGAGCAAGTGGCAAAGAGAAATGAATTGGTTGCTATCCCCAATTGAAAATTTGGTCGACTTAGTTCCTGCAAAGAAAAATGGCGTCAATGGCCAGACAATGGAGATATTTGTGGCTTCATAGAACCAATTCTACCAGGCTCAACACTATTACTTGAGCACATTTTACTTCTAAGTTACTTACATTCCTCGACATTATTTCTCAAGTTACTTTTTGTACTCGCAAAACTTACTTTTAAGCGCAACCAAATTTGAGTTTCTTATCTTGCTTGTGCAGATAATGACCCCGAAAGCTCGATCAGACATTCATATGAATCCTCCTGAATTGCAGAAGTTGGATAGCATGCTTCTTGTAAGTGGTCTCTCCACTCACAAAATTAGATCTTTAAGTTTCACTTTTTCCTTGATTGCCTGACTTCGCCTATTTACACGTGTCGAACTGACAGGAAACACTTGACTCAATGGTTCATACTGAGTTTTGGTATGCGGAAATATGAGTAGCCGAGCAGAAGGAAGAAGCAGAAGTGCTGGCCAGAGCAAGAGATGGTGGCTTCCTTCTCCCCGGGTACCTACAGTCGGGCTCTCTGAGAAAGAAAGAAAGAGGTTGCTCCATCATGCTAAATTGCTTCATCAAGTATTCAAGGCTGCCAAATCTATAAACGAAAATGTCTTGCTCGAAATGCCTGAACATGAAGCTCTTGTAGTCATTAACAGATTGGAAACTGCAATGCTTGCGTGGAAAGAGAAAATCACGGAGCAAGAAAGTGGCAAATCTCCAGTTCGAACATCTTGGTCTTTCGTGAAAGATCAAAATCGGAACTGGATAAGGTGGAGTCGTCGGTGAACCGAGCAGAAATACTTCTGCAGCTGCTAAAGACCAAGTTTCCCAATCTTCCTCAGAGCTTCCTTGATGTTACAATACGGAAAGGTAAGTTGTTCATTACTCCTATGAGCTATTTGAATTTGATTCTGATTAGCCGAATAAGTGTTTGGATTAAGCAAATCCCAGTTACACGAGCAACATTACATGGAATGGAAAAAATAAATATATTTTAAATTACATTGGTTCACCCTAATGTGAGATTCATGTCCATTTGGTACTACAACGATCCCTTTTCCTTCTTCCTGCCCAAGGGGATGATGGGGGATAGGGATGTTGGTTGGTAATATCAACTTGTGCTGAGTTACTTCCTTCAATGTATATACAGGATGTTGGGCATTCGATTCTGGAAGCCTACTCTCGAACTCTAGCTAACTTTTTATTCAACGTTCTCTCTCTGATAGGAGATATTCTGCAAGAAGATTTGAGCAATCCCAATTCACCCGTGGCAATTTCAGACCTCACTGGAGCCAGAATTCCAGGGATTTTCAGATAGTCCAATGCTGGATTGTGTGAGACACTCCCTTATTTGCCTGTTGAATGATATTGATGGAAAATCATGCTTGTCACACGATACTTGCCTCTGATATGTAAATTCAATTTGCTGAAGCTAAAATAAGTAGTTTAGTGACTGCAACACCAAGTCGAAGTCGAGTATGGTGCATCGGTCAAGAGGCTTGCCACAGTTTATCTGCTTCAATTTCCTCACGACGAAATACCAGCAGCTTTTCTTATAGCGGCATCTTGATGACAGTGATTTTCCTTCTGGATAGAAAGAGTAATATTGAGTTAAATGTAATCCTTATTGAAGGGGAAAGTGTACCTGTAATATACAATCTGAATCTGCTTCATGATGTTTATCCACTTGTTTGAGAGGTAAATTAAAGATGAAGGCCTCATCCTTTTCACAGAATGAGATGCATCTGTCCGAGTTTCTTCATTTTTAGGCTATGATCACACCCCTGCAAAGTTACTGGGATATTTATAAGAATAATGCTAGTGCAGTCACTCACTAGGACAATTACCGTAATAAGCGACTGCAAATAACGTTACTCTATTTATAAGGGAAAAAATGTCCAAAATGGGGAAAAACTGCCCAAAATTTAATGAAAAACTAGCCGTTTAACGAATGATTTTCTTGTTATGACGATCAAGTAGATAATTTCTATCATGATTGAATACTCAAGTGCAATAAATACTAGTTTAGGGGATCAAATATCAAGAATTATCACTATTTTTAGATTCATGGGCTCAATTCAATTCAATGGGATCTATCATTCACATTTTTTTTCCATGACGAATATTTTCTAAAACTCTTAAGACCCCCCGAATTTGGAGTATTAAACATTCACACAACTCACAGGGGTCAACAAGCAATTGATATTTCACGATCAATGATGTAATTCTTTTTGTCGTAGAAGTTGTATACAATCGAAATATGATCAAAAGAAAAATCTCTATTTGAAAGTGATTCTTCCTATATGAATTCCATTGGACCCAAAAATGATATATTGGAATTATAGACCTACTTGTTGCATTTCTCATACGATACACTTTTAACAATAACTTTCTCGAATTTTCACACATAAAACAAGAAGAGATACAAGTGTTGGAAAAATGTGAAATAGATAGCTCACGAGTGATTTGAGCAAGGTTTGCTAACCGTGAGTGACAAATATACGCAATAAAACCATGATTGGTTTTAAAAAGTAAAATTGTAATCCTAAGTTTACAGCGTCCTTATTTTTAAATGTAAACCTCGTACCCTGGCTCCTCAGTGATGAGACAATATAATCACAAGATAAGAACACACTATCACTGAATGACAAAAAAGGTAACAAAGTTGTCGACTATGTTAAAAACAATGTAATAATGAATACATGTAATATCACAATTTATCAAGGCTTTTATTTTAAATTTGATAAAATATTTAAATATACAAGTAATAAGAGAACAAATACTGGATGTCCGCTTGGTTAAGCTTAAATGCTATAAAAGAAATCAAAAAGTGGCTTATTTTATGCTTTTCTTAGCATTTTAAGCTCAGGCACATATACTCTAATTCAGGTAGTAAAAGAAAAATGAAAGAACAAACAGAAGACTACTAGTTGCAAAGATTCGTCTCTGTCTCAACATTTTGAAACTTATAAGTCACATACACCGAAAACACTTAAAAGTAGAACTGAAAGGAAGTTAGCCGTTCAATAGTATGTTTTCTCTCATTGCAATCGTAGTACAGAAATGAACATATCATTTTCGTTTTCACAGTTAGAGCTTATAAATTATTCGAGTTTTGGTGGAGACCTTTCATTTGTATAGGATTCATTCTTTAGCTACTGGCTTAATCCTGCAATGGGCAACACAACTGGCTTACTTCAAGTTTTTTAGGGGAGTCTGTGAGATAACACCGACACATCAGTACCTTCAAAACTACCTTTGTGAGAAAGGAAGCTTCGGACTGCAAGAAATCTAACCTCATATTCCATGTGCACATCGTGAATATGAGATAGAAATTCCAATGACACTGCAGTCATGTGTTAAGGGATAAATCCAAAATAGGTCAAATCTTGAAATATAGAACAACACATAAAGGATTGGGCTACTCCTTTTAAAAATTTTGACATTTTAATATAGAAACAAAATCTTAATATGGTATTAAGCCCATTAAACTCTAACGAGCAACTCGATTCGATTAAAACTAAAAAAACGAACACACAAATATTAAGATTTGTCGACTCAAATGAGCCACTATCTTACGGGGACATGTAAGGGATAAATCCCACACCATTTGAATACCAAAATATAGATCAACATAAAAGGGCTTGAACTACTTATCTTAATAAGATTGAACTCCACATCTTAATATCATAGGGGACAAAACATCAATCTTCTCCGCGCACTAGGCTCACGTATTACATGAAATTAAAATGAACTGCTACGCCTTATAATGCTACAGCACACTGTTGATTCAACAGTTTCTTCTCCTTTTGTGTTGGGGCAGTTATACACACTGAAAATATAATCATGAGCAATTGGTTTTCCCCTCCACTTTATCAAATAGACCCCATATACAAAAATATGAGCCACCTAATCAATAACTACTATATAACTCGTGAAAAGTGACACGCCCACTCCCAAGTAACAAGTTGTGTAGCCATGCCAGATGTCACTTGTGAGCCTCTTTCCATAATCCTGATGTGTGAGGAGATATACCATAACCAATACTAGAGTATGTTAATGTTGAGAATCAAAACCAGTTGTGACTTGGGATGCCTTCGACAGGGGATGGAATTCGAAGAAGCCGTTACATCATGCGCCTTCTGAAGCTAAACGAGCATGAGAACCCAGTATTCTATTCACACTTCATGCATCTTCATCTATTTTCAGGAACAGTAATATATACAAGAGGTGGAGGCTTTCAGTATTTCAACCAGCATTAATGTTGAAATATATTTTCACTTGACAGATTCGGCGATTCATAAGGATTAACATCAAAAGAGCAGCTGCCAACGTGCACCTTTGGAACCACAAATGAGCTGTTACAACTGCTTTGATTCTCATGGTTACGTCACATAGTTGACACTTGTTTTGCCTGCTCCCCACTCCAAGAACTTGTGTATATACGTTGACCGTTGTATACTATTATAGTTGAATTCAATACAATTCTTTGATCATCATTTTCAATCACTGCAACTTCAATTTTTTATCAAACTTTAACTTGGTATCAGAGCAATCAATGGCTAACATCTGATCCAATGACAATGCTCAATCAGCTCAGCCAACTTCAAGCACACTGATGCCGTCAGTGCTGGGAGGAAATCAGCTGTCATCACTTAGGATAAGTCTTACCCAAGTTCCACCGGTAAAGTTTAACAGGAACAACTTTCTACCTTGGAAGAACATGTGCATGCCAATCATTAAAGGTTATAACCTTGAAGGCTTCATTACAGGGACGAAAATTTGTCCAGCAGAGTTTCTGCCAACCTTGACTAAGGTTCAAGTACAGGTTTTATCTTTAGTGAGAGCCGCGACTTTGTCCTTAATCCGGTTCCAAACAAGGTCATAGCCAAAGGGTTAAGTCTCCACATATCATCCCTGAAGAGATTTCTCGAAAGAGGGAATTGGATCTTCGAAATGAAAGAGTCATTCAGAAGATTATTCAAGTGTAGGTTTTATCTTTTAGTGAGAGCTGCGACTTTGTTCTTAATCCGGTTCCAAACAAGGTCATAGCCAAAGGGTTAAGTCTCCACATATCATCCCTGAAGAGATTTCTCGAAAGAGGGAATTGGGTCTTCGAAATGAAAGAGTGATTAAGAAGATCCCTCAACAAAATTTGCTTCCACCTCTGAACATGCTGGTAAGATGCCTGAAGTAGTTCTGATTCTAGACCACAATAGTCCTAAAGATCGAACATCTCACGTACCTGGAAAGACTCTAACTCTGGGAGACGAAAGTTCTGGAGCTCGGGTATTTTATTTTATTTCATTTTTTTAACATACTACCTGTATTAAGTCTTATACAACGAATTTCAATTTCAGGCTCCTCTTTTCCGAATATATAATATTAAATGATCGGTAAAACCAACACCGATTCAAACTATCTCAAATCCTTCAAAAGGTGACGTCAGAGATTCTCACATTAATATCAGTCTTCCGAATAAACCATCAGATGAAGAATTTTTAGATATGTAGCCTAGAACACGGAACGCAGGTAGGCCCCTGTCTCTTTTTTTTTTTGTCTTTTTTATTTTTATATCTCCATTTTTTGTAGGTTTTCTAAACATTCCTGAATGATTGAATTTCTATATAAATCCAAACTCTTTACAAGATCAGACTAGCAAGAATGATAGAAGAATCAGTACGCTTCAAGGAATAGATGGTACTAATGATTTTAACGTCCCACCTTATAAATACGCGAGTATTATTAGTGAAGGTATACCGGCATTCATTGAAGGATTGAATTTCTCTATGAATCCAAACTCTTTGCAAGATTAGACTGGCGAGAATGATGGGAGAATCGGTCCGCTTCAAGGAATAGATGGTACTAATGATTTTCACAGCCCACTTTGCAAATACCGAAGTATTAATAATGAAGGTATTCTCGCGTTCAACGTAGATAATTTCCAAGATGAAGATGAAGATGAAGTGAATTTTGAGACTGCAAGAGCTAACATTTTAGAGATCAATCAAGAAGTTCCAACTGCTCCATCTTCATTGGCTTTAGTTAACATTCCGCCTTTAGAAACGAATAATCAACGGGCAACTCCAATTTGTTCTTATATGGCTGGTTCCCCACCTGAGATAACTCAAGAGTCTTCTTACTTGAAGGCTACTTTGCAAGAAGCCATGACTAATTATCTTCAGAAGTGTTACAGAGATGTCCTGAAGCATGGGTTTTCCAACATCCGATCTTGGCGGGACGAAAATAATGTAATTCTTCAGAACGTGATTACAGGCTCATTTCGCACAGANATGGGTTTTCCAACATCCGATCTTGGTGGAACGAAAATAATGTAATTCTTCAAAACGTGATTTCGCACAAATCCAACACATTTGATGAAACGCATAGACGTGTTTCTTAAAGAGATTGACATCTATTTATCTAATAGAAAACAACACTTAGAGTATCCAACCAGAGAAGAAAAGGCTGAGCAGTTGAAGCTTTTGAATATTCAGCTGAAAGTGGAGGATTCCATGTGTTCTTCATTGGACGATAAAATTAGTCAGATAACTTGCAAGCTAAACAGACTCCGTGATGAACTTCAAACCCGTCAGGAACAAAAGACTATGCTTGGAATTGCAAATGCCACATTAGAAGAATTATACACTAGAGATGTCTCTAGCGCAGCATCCATTGACCACATAAGGAATGCCCTTGAATATAGTTTCCTACATGTGATTGATGGCTAGTAATAAAGCTGAGACTTTCTTATCTTCTTTAAGATCATATGAATTTTGATTTGTCATGGTTCTTTTTCTTTTTTATAATGAACTTTTCTTTTTCTCGTTTCTTGTGTTTTTTTTTTTTTTGTAGAAAATAGTAAACGAATTGAAT
>CAIGRP010072060.1:0-21191 GCA_903798385.1 Fraxinus cuspidata | reverse complement strand
TGGATCAAACACACCCTAAATTAATGGTTATCAAGCATGCACTAAAGAAGTTGACCTAAGGTTGATTCCATGTTATTTCTAGGGTTCGACAAAACTCGCGAATCGAACCGAACAAACGGAGCAGTTCAGTTTAAGTTAAATACCCAAATAGATATCTGAATCGAGAATCGACGGATATGTTTCGGTTCTCAATTGAGAACCAAATAACCGAATCTCCCTAATTTTTTATCTTAAATAAACCAAATTATTTTATTTTTTAAAAATAAATTTGTTACAAATTAATTTAGCTCAAATCCAAAATAAAATTGACTATTTCAAATTTCCAATCATTCTCAACTTAATCAAATTGCCTTAACTTTTATCAAAATCTCTTATTCTACCGTAGTACCGTTTTTGTCGTTCTATAATTGTGAGCTTGCTATCTTCCTCTTTATATGATTTTAACAGTCACATTTATGAAAACTCAACAAAGAGAGACGCAAAAGATATAATGGGATTGGACTACATTATTTTGTAAGTGTTAAAATTGAACATGTTATAATTGAATTAATGTATCATTGTTGTAAATACAAAAAAATAATTAATTATAGTACGGAATTGAATGAAATCAAACTGAACCGAATGGAACTGAACTCGAACAGTTCCACAATTAAATTTGGACCTGATGGTTCCATTTATTAAATACCAAAAATTCGGGTTCGATTCAATTCTAAAGAGAACCAAACAATGTTTAGCCCTAGTTATTTTCGTGCACAACTTATGTTTTAATAACGGGAACATACATTAACTCGAATAAAGGATCAAGAGTCAAAATATCGAATTTAGTTATAAAAAGAATAAATAAATAACTTATAACCAAATTTTGTCATGGAATGGCCGATTTACTGGTACAAGTTTTCAACCAACTCGGCTTAGGTCACTTAAATGATTTCTTATCTTCTAGTTTTAAAATTTTCAATTAAAACGGACCGAGACCGATCAATTTTGTAACACTGGCTTCAACTCGATCAATTTTGATCTACTAGACCTTACAAACAGATTAACCTTTTTAAAGACCAAGAAATGAGATTATAACCCAAATAGACACAACATCAACGGGTAGACTCGTCATCAAGGCAACATGCTCAATCTTTTAAAAGCTTATTGACACAAAATGTCCTTACATTTGACATTTGGTGTGCAAAACGTCCACAATTCAATTTTTTGCATTTTCATCCTTATTTCCAAATTTTATTGTGGAAAACATCATTTTCCTCAATTTTCATCCATTTTCTCTATAAAAATATGTGAAATGACTAAGTTACCATCTTATTTAAATAAAATAAAAAGAAAAAAAACAATAAAGAACTAATTGCAACCATAGGCTCAAATTTTTCAAAAATTACAAATGAATCTCAAACAAATAATTAAAAATCAAAACCAAAAACGAAAATAATTTTAATAAACCCAACCCCATAACCACTACCCCTACCAAAAAATCCCAACCACCATCTCCATCTTTATCTCCATCATACCACAATCCCCTACCAAAAAATCTCCAACCCTTGGCGGTAGGATGTCGGATTATTACAGAGACAATGTTGCAATTGGAGCTTTTGTAGCCATGGAGAAGGGCTTTTGGGGAGCAGTTTAGCAGGCAAAGAGTTACCTCTATAAAGTGAAACGTCGGCATAAAAGAAATCCATGATTAAGAGAGGTAACTTTCAAATGCCTTATGCCTACCACTTTTAAGTATATTGGTTTCCAATTTCAGCTTTCAGTTTCTCAGTCAGAGAGCAACCATCCTGCAAGACCAACTCGCAGTAGTTCAATGACTCGTCCTTTTCCCTCTAATTCCCATTTTACTATGAACTCAAACAAATTAACCTCCATTCTCAACACAAGCTCTGCTTCAGTCTCGTCTTATATTAGACCATCTACTCCTACCAGTCGTACTTCATCAATTACAAGACCGTCGACGCCTCATACCCATCCAACAGCCTTAAGACCTTCAACTCCTTCAAGACCTCGTGCTTCCCCCAGCACATCTTCCTCTGATAAACCGAGACCATCTATAAGCTCACGACCTTCTACTCCAACTTCTAGGCCACAAGTCTCGACAAACTTGAATTCCCCCGCAGCTCGGTCCACATCAAGGCCATCAACACCAACTCATCGAAGCCGTTCTCTGTGGCTGCAAAAGCTCCAATTGCAACACTATCTCTGTAATAATTCGGCATTCTACTGCCAAGGGTTTGGGGATTTTTTGGTGGGGGACTGTGGTGGAGATGGAGATGGTGATTGAGATTTTTTGGTTGGGGTGGCGGTTTTGATGGTGCAGGTGGTAGGTGGTGGTTGTGGCGCTGGGGTTGGGTTGGGTTTATTAAAATTATTTTTGTTTTGATTTTTAATTATTTGTTTGAGACTCATTTGTAATTTTTGAAAAATTTGAGCATATGATTGCAATTAGTGCTTTATTGTTTTCATTTTTTCTTTTTTTTTATTTAAATAAGAGGGTAAATTTGTCATTTCACAGATTTTTATAGAGAAAATTGAGAAAAATGATGATTTCCGCAATAAAACATAGAAATAAGGATGAAAATGAAAAAAATTGAAACGTAAGGGCGTTTTACAAACTAAAGGCCAAACGTACGGACGTTTTGTGCTAATAAGATATCTTTTAAAAAATGTGTTACCTTGGTCAATGTATCATGATAAGCCATTAGCATATTTAATTACTCTTTGGTATTGCTTGCCAATGGATAACTAGAAATTTTTCAAGAAATGAGTTTGCTTATTCACTAGGAAAGTTATGTTCAATCTTGTAGAGTCGAATACTACAAAACCTCCATGTGACTTTTATATTTTGTGAATAAATTTTTCATTGCTTCACATTCTTCGAATAAAAAAACTTTTTTTCTGAGTAACAATTGGAACGGGAAAAGGTTACTGCATTTTTTTATTTTTATTTTTTTTGTGAATCTCTTCAACGGATTGACTACAAATATATAGATTGAGTAAAATGAAGTCTAAGTATCTCTATATGCTTATGTTCCTAGAAAATAATAAAGTAGATCTAAATTTTTCAATAGCATTTATATACAGCTCTTTACCAAAGAGTCATATTCAATAATCTAAACGTGTTCAAAAATAAAAAAGTTAAAACTAAATTTTACATTTCGCTCACATGTGATTAGCTAAAAATTATGTTTTTAGTAAAATTTTAATAAAAATTAATGAAATAAATTTTATAAAAATTATTAATTTCATAAAATATATGATTAAAAATAAATTTTAGATTATAGGACGAACGAACCAGGAGCGAAGGTAGTGGGAGGCAGCCTAGCACTGTCCCCAACCCATATAAAATTCATAATAAGAAATTGTAAATTTTGGCCCAAATATTAACATTAGTCTAGCTCTAGTTTGAATCTCAATTCAAGTTCAATACTCAAATATTCAAATTGTATTAAAGATGCTACGATTATTAATTACTATTTCATGACATTCATAAAAAGTTAATATTTTATTGTTAAATTAGATATTCTATTTAATGTATGTCTCACTAAATTTACTTATTATTAATTAAATTTTATTATAGATAATTAGTATTGATTAGATCTAGAAGTAAATTACTTATTTTAGTAGTCAGAGACACTACGTATTTTGCTAAATTTAAAAATAATTAATTTTTTTATTTCTACGTATATTTTTATATATTACTTATTCATACCGTAAAAAATATTACTTATTTTGACCATAAAAAATATATTATGATCAAAACAAATAATTTACTCTCGATTCGATATTGACAATTAAAAGAATATTTGTTAAAATTTGTTTATTTATAAAGTAATCTATATATAAGTATATTTTTGAAATCGAGTAAAAAATGAACGTTAATTAAATTTAATTTTTTTGACCCTCGAAATTCTTTGTTAATTTTTCTCACTTTGGTTGGGATTCTTCATTCACTTTAAAATGTGGTGATATAAAAGATTGATAAAGACATCAAATAATATTTCGAGACAATAACATGTGTTATAGTGATATATTATTTTCTGCTTGTTTTGATCAAACTTTCAGTTGTTTGAAAAGATTGGTCGTCAAAGTTACTAGAAAAATACTCGTTTAAGTAATTTTTTAAATTTTCATTGGCGGATATATATTTTTGCTTATTTCTATCATGATTCGATCAATTTATATTTTTTATGCCAAGTATCGATTTTTTATTTGGTAAAAATTTAGTGAAATATCTTAATTTGAGTCATCTAAACTTTTTTTATTTCACTAAGTTCCGTATATTTTTTTTATCGTGAATATCACGAGAATAGCCTCCGAAACTCGATTTCTTATCGCTTGAGTTCATTCGAAATTTTTAAGTTTCGCCTCGCCCCGCCCCGAATATGGCAAAAAACCCCGCCCCGAACGGGGTGGCGGGGAGGGGTGAGGGATGCCCCGCCCCGCCAAAGAATAAAAAAAAAAAAATTAATAAATTATTATTAAAAAAAAACTGAAAAAAAAAATTAAATGGGGCGGGAAACCTGCCACGTCCCACCCCGCCCCGACTAAGGCGGGGCGGGGCCCCCACCCCGAACCCGCCCCATTGCCATCTCTAGTTTCGGCCCATCATAACGTCATTTTCTAGCTCCGACCGTGGGACGAACCATGGATTAGTCCCTGTTTGGTGGCTTTCAAATTCAGAAAACATAGTTTTGAATAGTATTTTTTGAATAATTTGTGTTTAAAAAGTAAAAAAAAAATTTGAATTTACCTATTAAATATTTTATTGTGTGAATATATGAATGAAAATGAGTATCAAAAATATATTAAAGTAATTAAAGATTGTCGGCTAAGAGCTCAACAAACATGCCCCTACTAGATACACAACCATTTATATTGTGCAGCTGAGATTACAAAACTACCCCTATCTCATCCTCTCCACGTGGGAATCCTATCCTCATTTCCTCTTTTGTCCGCTCTCGTGAATTATAACGTATATACAGCGTGTACAATCGTTCAATTCCCTGCCCTTCTTGTCTTCTCGATTTTCACGATTTCTGTGTGTTTTGTTTCTGGCTTCAATTTTTCTAAAATTGTATATTTATATATGTTTCGTTAGATGATAATTGAGATTTGATCCGAGAAGTGGATCTGAAATCGTTGATGGAAAGGATAGTCGGGGGTAAATTTAAACTAGGCCGTAAGATCGGGAGTGGATCCTTCGGCGAAATATTTATAGGTAAGTTGTTTGTGAACCTATGAACATTCTTTATTTTCTGATTTCTTTGTTAGTGTTTTACTTTCAACTTAAAGCTGAATTTTTTTTTTTTTTTTTTATCTCTCCTGAATTTTTGGGGAATTTTTTATTTTGCAGCTACACATATCGATACTTTTGAGATCGTTGCGGTGAAGATCGTAAGTTTTGAATTTAATAAAAAATGACAGTTTATTTTATAAAATTGTTGCATGTAGTTTTGATTCATGGTTTCCATTTCTTCCACGCTTTTCCTTTATCTAGAATCAGATAGTTTCTGCACGTGGTTCTATGTTATGTTGTATGTGCTATGCTTTTAACTTATATAGGAACTGCTGAGGTAAATGCTGTAATGCTGTAAGCTTCTGCATAAAATTCTCTCGACATCATTTAAGCACAAAGTGAAAGATGGGGTCTGTTGTTGAGGCTGCATGTCTAAATTATCAGGCATAGAGAGTAGTTAATATCATCGTATCGCTGTTTTAATGTTTTGAATAATAAACTCAATCCTTTGTATTTGTTTTTTTCTCTGCAGGAAAATAATAAAACAAAGCACCCACAACTTCTTTATGAGGCCAAGTTATACAATATTCTTCAAGGAGGAAGTATGTAATAATCAATTCCGAAGTGATTTGAAATGCAAATGATGCACATTTTTTGTATGTAGCTGTTTAGGCCATTACCAGTCCCATTTAATTTACCTCCAAATGGCAATAAATAAGTGCAATTATTACTTTTCACTATGAAAACGACAATCTTGGAAGATTTTTCAAATGCTTTTAGCGCTCCTTTGACCGTGTCTAAAAGTAATAGAGAAGTCAAACAATTCTGAAACTGTCACCATGCACTCATATGTCGCAACTCTATGATTAAGGGTGAAAATTGGCAATTCTCTTGCATTATAATTGATAATATTCATTAAGTTTTCTTTTCTTCTATCTGAATGAGGATAAACAAATATTGAAAAGATAAGAGAAATTATCTGTACCTATGCTAGAGCAATGTCTGGTTTCATATGGCTTTATTTACTGAGATGAGGGTATAGGATCTGGCAGCGCGAAACACAAACCTATTAGTGTCTGATGTGCTGCATTCCAAATTCACATGTCTTAGCTTTCCATACATAGAGAGATGGCATAGCACGGAAGACTCAGTTATGAACTTCAATTGTTTGCAGTTTTGTTTGTTATTTTAAGTTTTAAAATATTTTATGCCCATTCACTAATTAGGTGGTGTACCTGGTATAAAATGGTCTGGCGTGGATGGGGAAGATAACATCCTCGTCCTTGATTTGCTGGGACCAAGCCTTGAGGATCTTTTCGTGTACTGCGGAAGGAAATTCTCGCTGAAAACTGTCTTGATGTTGGCTGATCAAATGGTAAGAATTTAATAGTTATATATATTTATATCTATATTTGTCCTCAAACTCTGCATTCTTCTTTTATTTCGTACTTTTTACAATTCTTATATCTAAATTGTTTACGCAGATAACTAGAATAGAATTTGTACATTCCAAAGGGTTTCTGCATCGGGATATTAAGCCTGATAACTTTCTCATGGGCCTTGGACGAAAAGCGAATCAGGTAATGGTACTGCTATTCTATATTTTTTGTACTGTTTTCATTAATTTCCCCCACCCCCGAAACAGAAAAGAAAAAGAAGAAAAAGGAAAGAAAGAGTTCCGTTTCATCATGATTTGTATATGATATTGTGCTTTCCAGGTTTACATTATTGATTTTGGTCTTGCCAAAAGATATCGGGATTCAACAACAAATCGACATATCCCCTATAGGTGCACTTTCTGTTGTATAGTCAAGGATTTCTTTTATTGTGTACTCTCTCATTTTTTGGTGTTTATTTTCCTTTAATCTATTATTCATTTGACCAGTCAAAGATCTAATTCACTATATAAAAATGATGAGAAGAGTATCTTGAAGGTTAGAAAAACATATTCTCGTAGGATTACATTTGGAAAACTATTGGGATTGTCCATTTTTCAATAAAAAAAATAGCGTCCTTCATACGTCTCCCCAATGTATAAATAATATTTTTATTTTTCACTTGTTCAGGGAAAATAAAAATCTGACTGGAACTGCTCGGTATGCAAGTTGTAATACTCATCTCGGGATTGGTAAGTGGAGAGACACTTATTGTCCCTTTTTAAAAATGTCTGATCTTTCATTCCTTTTGTTTTAGCAATGCAGAAGAGGAGAAGTCTTCAGGGGCTGTTATGAGCATTCAATTATATTTTCCTTTGTTTTGTAGAGCAAAGTCGGCGGGATGATTTAGAATCCCTTGGTTATGTACTTCTGTATTTCTTGAGAGGAAGGTAAGCAGTTTTTTTAAATTCTTCTTTCTTAAGTATTGTTTCAATTTTTCAGTTTCTGACTAGGAAGCACTGGCACGCCCTTGGAGCGTGCTGGACACCAAGATATGTCATGTCCTTTTTTTATTTTTTCACAATCAGATATGGCGCCTCTACGTTAAAATAATAGAAACTAAAATGGAGAAGAAAGAAGACACTAACCTGTCTGGAGGAGCAAACAAGTAACAGCCGGTGGGTGGATTTTTTTATGTCAAAGTGGGTGGATGGAGTGGAAATGGGTGGAAGGGAGTTGAGGAGGGGTAATGGTGCTTGCCCTAATGTATTGTGTTTAATAAACAGTTAAAACACCAATTAATTAAAAGTGAACACTGTTTTAGCTAAAAAAGTAAGCACGGTTTTAGGTTGGAAAATAGGCGAGTTTTATATAACTGAAAATCGAATTTAGACATTTAGTTAACAAACCACGTGCTTTATCTCAATTACCAGCTGATTATAATCAAAGTCCACAGGCACGACTTTTACACCATTAAACATCAGATTTTGATCCTTACCTTCTTGAAAATTGGAGGTATACATTTAGGATTTCATTTCCGACGTGTTCTCTATGATTTAACGTCGCTTATTGCTTACACTAAAAAATTTGAAATATAATAACAATTTTTTTTTATATTATTCTGATTGAAGTGTCACAATGTATCGTGTTGGCATGTTTGTGTCATGTGTGATGGTAACATGTCCGTGTTGGTGATTCCTAGGGTTTTTCAAAAGATGATTCAAGTTGGCTTCTCTTTAACCAACTACTTGTTTGTGTATAGCCTTCCCTGGCAGGGTTTAAAAGCTGCCACAAAGAAGCAAAAGTATGACAAAATATGTGAGAAAAAATTATCCACTCCTATAGAGGTTGGCACATGTATCAATAGTTATGCGTTTTTTCTAGTCTGAGATTTTCTTTCATTGTTTTAATTGTGTGTTGTACTTTCTCTTTCCCTGCCTGAAGGTGTTGTGCAAGTCCCATCCTGTGGAATTTGCATCATATTTCCACTACTGTCATTCATTGACATTTGACCAACGGCCTGATTATGGATTCTTGAAGCGCCTCTTTCGTGAACTGTTTACTCGCGAAGGTGTTGTTAAAGTCTGTTGCCCAGTTATATAAGCATGTAACCTGTTTGTGTTAAAGAAAAGCAAGTAATCATCTTGGTTTTGTCAGATGACTAATCTGCAGTTGGGATGAGCGCAAGATTGATGTGATGTCTCAGTTTCCATGTCTTAATAATACTGTCTTGAATTATCAACAAAAAAGTTTCTCACTTGCAGGATATGAATTTGATTACATATTTGACTGGACCATTCTTAAATACCAGCAAGCACAAATAAGTAAAACGCAACAACGGGTATCAGTAATGTCTTTCTCCTTTTGTTTCTCAAATTTCCTTCTTTATGTTGATAGAGTGATTATTGGTTTTTTTGCTTACTTGATTGGTCTATATTTGCCAGCATGAGCTGGCATTGTATAGAATTTCTAATCTTTAATCATCAGCATGTTTTTTTTTGTGTGAATCTGGCGCATCATTGTCGTTTCTTTGTCAAAGTTTAATGTTTAAATTTTTGACAGCCAACTGCTGGAGAGAGTAGTCGTCCAGTTCCAATGGATACGGAAAAGCAACAAGGTTAGATATTTCTGGTGCTCTTTGCTTAACAGGATGACCAAGTGTAACAAAAAATTATTTATCCTATTCAAGTAATTGTTGGAAAATTAAATTGTGTATATAAAATTTTCATTTCACTTAATCGTATTTGTTCCACTTACCTTAAAGGAGAAAGTTTTACCTTCTTTGTAATATGTACAGTGCATCTATACGCTTAAAATTACACAGATTAAGTTAATCATTGGCAGCCTAATTATTTTGTAATGGTTCTTAGTGCCTAGTTAATGCTGGGATTGAGGTTGAAACTGAAACCAGAAACTAAATCAAATAAAATAAAAAGAATGACATCAAAATTTGATTAAATAGGCTGGTAATGAATGTCTTGCCTGTCAGTTTTCTTTGATAATTTATTTCATATATCTTTAAGTAACTGAACATTGACATTTTTTAATTTGATGTCTGCAGCCAATAATACTTATTTAGTTGACTTGGGTGAGCGAATGAGATCAAACAATGCAGCTTCTAGTTCTGGCATCCGCATGGAATTTAAATCGTCAACAAATCGAAATTTGACTTCCGAGAATCCTCTTAGTAGAAATGTATGCCAGAGATATGACATCAATTTTTATTATCCATGTTTTCCCCTTTTATTGCTTGTAAGAAAAAAATTGTTCAGTTTTCTTATGGCAGTTTAAATAGTGTTGTCTGATCTTGGTATTCTTAATATCACAAGCAATCAAATTTATGTATTTATCTATCAGCAGATTGGGCACTTATTTTACTCAATTCTGTAGATGATGAGCAATGCACACATGCCATCTACTTCATTTGCTTCTGCTGTCATGGCGAAAGGGAATGGCTCAAAGCCTATAGTATCTAATGAAGCAAGTACTGGTAATGCAAATGGCGATAATACTGGTCCTTCAAGCAGTTGGATCTCTTCTCTGCGCCGTATTTCTTCTGCCAAGTGATTGATATGGTAATGTTGTCCCCACTACAACCCCACACCTACACTCTCTATCTCCAGCTTTCAGCGGCTAGGTTATTCATATGAATGCATGTTAATGTACCACATTCAGTTGCTTAATTACTTATTTTCTATTTTCAGGTAGACACCAAACTGAACCAGTCCACAAGCAGGGGATTTGGATTTATTATCTGCATGCCATGGTTACAAGGTTGTAAGTAGTGTGTGGCTGATCATTGTATGAAGACCTTCGGTTTCATTTTTAATCAGATATGGTGATGTTCATCTACACAAGTTACTGTTACTCCGTGGTTGGAGACCCTGGTTAGATTTCCTTGAGATGATTGCTGAACACATGGGTTGATTGGTATTGACAGATCACATATCAGCTTCTCAGACATATTGATGCAAAAAATTAATTGAAACTGTTTTGGTTTTTTGGTTCATTGTAAGAGGAATAATATATTCAGCTATTTTCTCTGTTGATAGATCTCAGTCATTGTTCATATGGTGGTTTTTTTAAGTGTTGTTTCTTGTGCTTCTTAATATTGGTTGCTTGCTTGTGCCAAGAGGCTCAATATAAAGACGATTGAGCCAACTTAATAACTGGTATTATCACCACAAAGGAGCTTTCAGATTATTTTAGTTTATTTTTTCATACGATGTGAACTGCATGCCTTTCAGATCCTTTGGTGACAAGAACCCCCCTCATGGGAAATGTATTGATAATGTGAATGGATTTTTCATAGTAAACGTAGAATCTTCATATTTTGAAAGCCAATATTTTATGCTTGCTTGTTTATTGAGTTCGTTGTCGGGAAATGATTTACATAAATGACTTCCTATTTAAGTGAAGTTATGATCGAGGGTCTTACTAAGATGAACATCTGGTACAATAAAATATGCAAAGCTATGAACCAAAAATATACGTGTCGAGGTGGCACAATTGAGGATAAATCAAGGGAAGAACAACTTAGGTGATTGGGAAGAGACTCTTTTTCCCAGAGAGAAGTAATTAATCACTAGTTTAGATTATGGTGGGGCAGGTAAAAAATAACATGGCTCGTGGTTGGTAAGATCTAGTTTCACTAGATGTAGCAGTGAATAGAATGGAGTAGCGAAGAAGGATTTATGTAGCAGTCCCAAATTTATTTGGATCTAAGGCTTTGCTTTTGTTGTTGTGTGCTTGATGACCTTACTATTTGCTTACACTGCTGGGTTGTTTTAGCTGCTGTGTGAATATATGACCTTTTATCAGGGATGTAATATTATCTCACCAAAAAATGGAGAAATATTTTATTGCTGGTTACGATTTGCTTTAAATCTTCTTGCGAACTGGTTGAATTTGCCAATGCTGTAATCTCTTTTACCTCCCTTATGTAGCATCCTACGATAATAATGACTTCCTGTCTTTGTTGAATTTATTCTTCTCAAACTTTGTCATGGTTCCTCTAGTTTCCACATGGCTGGGCACTCGTTTTAGTCTTCTCTTCCTTCTTTTAATCATTTAACCACCTTAACTTGCTTAGCAAGTCTACTAATGGTTTATCCTTTGGATATAGAGCAAATTTTATTTAAATGATGAAGCTTGCCAACTACTTTATTTTAAAGTTGTTTTAGATTACCTGTGAATTATGAGTTCATACATTTGCAAATTGCAGGATTTGCTCTTTTCACCTATATGTTACAGTGGGAAGAATGAAACAGAAATATTATAGAAAGCTGGTACACTCACTGTCTGGTACGGCTTCGTGAGATAAGTCTGTCTTCCCTATGATCGGCGACAAAAGAAGCTGGAATTTTTGAATCTTTGGGTTCATCCTTGTTAATTTTATGAAATTGCAATGTGTATTCTATTGAATCGGAAACACCTCCCTTTTTGGTTTAAGCAAATACCTATGATGGATTTATCACAAGGGAGGCAATCTGTTGAATGTATTGTGGTCTGCCTGTATGTATCTTTCCACATATAATACAGAAGGTTTACTGGATTGCTTTAAAAGCCACATCTTGGGTTGTTGGTTTCTAACATGGATTATAATGTGGTTTTGCCTTCACGATGTACATGAAATTCTGTAAATACATTTCATAAGATAAACAGCGACAAAGCTGTAGAAAATATAAGACTTCCATGATAAATGCTGTGAAAAACTGGATGTGTGAGTGCCGACTAAGTTGTAACGAGCTCTTTATGCTATGGCAGTACTATTGATTTGAAGGACTGTGACGATAAAACTGCACATACAGTTTGGATTGAATAAAAAATCAGTTATGTATATCAATTCTTGGTGTATGATGTTGATCCTGCTCTTTGTAGTACTTTTAGGATCTTTTCAGCCTGGTTACAGATTGGAAAGATGGTGAAGATAAATAGGGATTTTTTTACCTTGAGTCATCTTGATTCCCTTGGATGCCGTTTGAAATTTATGTAAAATAGTTGTGGAGATTGTCGTCTTTGCCAACAGGCCCTCATCATGGTATGTCTGAGTAGTTTTGGTTCAGTCATCGTGATCACAGCATGTGCTATTATGCTGGATGTTTACTGGTACTTTGTCGAAATGTTAGGGATCCAGTATTGGATAGGATTGGCAAGCATAAGTATCAAATTTTTGTTTCTTTTTCTTTAACACTGTTCAGGCTAAAGCTGCAAGCCAGGGGCAGTACTTTTTATGTTGTGCTCAGTTAATTTTTGTTGGGCCAACTGCTATCGCCTCATGATGAACTCGACTATCTTCTTATACAAGAATCAAGATTTGATGGTCCTTACTACTGTTGGGATATTCTATACGGGTAAGTTTACGCCTTTCTTTGCCTTCCAATCTTTCAAAATTCTTTTTTTTATGTACTCGTTTTTAAATGTATATTTACGTAATAAAATATTCTACACATAAACCCAAAACTTTTCTATATATTTTAACCACACATTCTCCAAAAATTTACTATTCAAAATAATGTTTTTCCAAAAAAAATGCCCACCAAATAGGGGCCATAGATCGAGCAAGTCAAGTCTTGTTCAGACAAGAGTTCACTTTCGATTGATCAATTGAAGTTCAAAACTCTTTGGTCCCATCAAGTGGTAAGAAAAATGTACCTCTCGAGTTCGATCAAGCTTTTCCGTGAATAGAAATTATTAAAAAAAAAATAGATAAAACACACACCCACACACACACACCCACACACAAGGCGTTGGTACCTTTTAAAATTGTAGCCCTATGCGATTTAAATAAATCAGGAAATAATTAGCACGGTGGCGTAGTGAATTTGTTCAAGTTAATGTGTTCTTTGGGGTGCGATTTTGATGTTGTTGCCTTCTCTCATTTCTTCCTTGGCAATGTGGAGTTTGCTCGAGACATTCTCTAATATTGATTTGTATCAGTACCAAGAATATGTCAAAAATATTAGTTTAGCGAAAATTAAGGGCATGTTCTCTATGTCATTTTCAAGTCGTTTTCTGTTTTTGATTTTCCAAAATAGGGAAAACGAGTTCTCTTTTCCATTTTCGAGAACGTATTTTTGAAAACAAGTTAAAAATTTATAAAGAAAACACCGATAAATTTGTCGTTTTGAGTGTTTTTAGTTATAATCAAGTTAAAATTTTCAAAACGCGTTTTGGGTGTTTTCAAAACAATTTTTTAAAATGCCTAAAAGAACACATTTTAAAAAATCTCAAAATAGATACTCAAAATACAAAACACAAAATGTAAAATTTTCAAAACTTGTTTTTGGGTGTTTTCAAAACAATATTTCAAAATGTCAAAGAGAACACATTTTTAACAATATCAAAATGGACACTTAAAACATAAAACTCAAAATGAATTCAAAATTCAAAACACAAAACTGAAACACAAAGAGAACAGCCCCTAAATGGTTCTAAGTCTAATGAGTTCAATTAATATTGTTTTGTATGTAAAATTATTTTTCAAAAAAAAAAAGTTAATCGTGTTCAATTTTGATCATGCACGACATTAATTTTGTTTTTCGAATCAANTCAATTTTGATCATGCACGACATTAATTTTGTTTTTCGAATCAAGAATGGTTAGATTCACAAATGAAAAAGATGATACATTGTTTTGTAGAGGGTTTTAGTGATGACAACTATTGACGGACTTTAGCTGGTTGGATCACCAGCAATAAAACGTCTTAAAACGAAAATCCTTAGATTTTATTGCAATTCTGGAAAAGATAATAAGTTCTTATAATTTGAAGTCGAAGTTAATTTTAAATATACGTATACAACTAGTATTTATGGACAGCATAAGATTCATTACTTCTCTTCATTGTAATCTCATTGAGTTTTTTTTCTAAACAAGCTAAAATAATTCAAGATTAATAAAGGGTTTGTTTGGTATGGCTTTTGAGGACATTGTTATATATGAAATATTCATTTAGAGTACGAACACTTTGAAGAAGTTGAAAGTATATATGAACTTAAAGGGAACTAAAAGCACTCATAATGGAGAAATTTCATAAGCGACTTTAAATACATAATGCGAGCTAATATATTTGAAAAAAAAAATGTGAGTAGTAAGCGGGTGAATAAAAAGCATGTAACAGAATTCATTAGAAGTTAGTCAATCAATGGTGATCAAATGTCATCAACTAAAAATATCCGTTTACCTCTATGTTCTGAATAGAAATATGTAAATAAGCATGTCTGGAATGAAGAATGCTATGCTAAACTTGAATAGTTATTTCTCTTCTTGCTCCCCATCGGGTAGTGGTGGCAAACGAGCCAAACGGCTCATTAGCTTGACCGCTCGGCTTGTGAAAAGTCAGCTTGTGGGCGGCTCAGGCTTGTCACACGAGTCCATCTCGCCCACAAGCAAGTAGCTCGTGGGTGAGCCAACGAGCTCGTCCACGAGCAACCCATGAGGGTTTATATATATTTTTTTAAAAATGTTTATCTTTAATAAAAACAACATTGAAAAATGGACGAGCTCGCGAGCCGAAGCTCGGCTTGACCAACAAGCTCACGGGCTGAGCCGATCTCATACGCATTAGGGTCGAGTTCGGCCTATTGCCACCTCTACTATTGGGTAGTGAAATAGTGAGTTTTAGGAATAGAAAATCTTGATTAGGTAAGAAGAATTTATTGATCATCATTTAAAGGCAATAGAAAAAGTGAGATTTTGAAATCCAAAAATTGCCTTTGAATTCAGTTGGATAATTTTTTCAAGTGGTTCTTTTAATTAAAAGGGATTTTGGAGAAATCTGACTTAAAGTTCTCTTGATTTTGTACAATCTCAAGGAACTGACGATGCTCTGCTCCTTCTTGTAGAGTCAGATCACGTTCCCAGTTGTACTTGTGTCCCCAGACAAATTCCTCGCTTAGAGTTACTTAAACTAATCCTTGAGACATGGATCACAAGCTATGAACAAGGAAAACAAAAGTTCTGCTCCAACACAATCCACAGGATCTTTTTCAAGAAAATGTCCAATTGAGATGTTGAGATCGCCTTCAAAAGGGATGTCTCAAAAAGACCCTCATGTTTTCCCACACAATTTGCATATGCACGAAAAGAAATTTCTATTTATGCTTATGATACAAATGGAATGCCAATATACAGCAGAACAAATGATACTGGACTGGACATATTTTCTATGATATTTGCTCTTGCCCCAGTAATTTAGCAGTAGATATTGAAGATGATTCTCCCCGTCAAAGAAGGATATTCAAGCAAAGCAGTCAAGGAAAGTTACATAAAGCTTTTTATGATAATAATCCAGAAGTTGGATTACTTGGAGAGCTATCAGGCAAATTTGATTACTATGTCAAATATACTGCACCACCCAGAAATGATGATCCCATAATTCCTACTGGATGGGATGGCGACGATGATGATTGTAACATATATCATAAGAAATGGGATTGGAAGGAATGCCGACGATGATGACTGGAACACATATCATAAGAAATGAGATTGGAATCATAATCCACCCCCATCTCATTTTCCTATGGCGATGTTTCATCCTCTTACCAAAGAAGAGTTTCCTTCCTTAAGAAACTTTTGAAAATGACCAGTCTATTCATTCTTGGAAAATCAAGAATTCAAGCACTAGGAGATCAGATGGATCAATGCAACCTCTATCAGCAGTAGAAGCAACCTTAAACTAGCATTCAGAAAATGCAATACAACAAAATGCTTTGCTAAAAAAGATTGACCAAAGTCAGCAGAGAATGAAAGGACTCTACAACAGTAGACTCATACTCTCCTCACTCCTCTTCAAGCTTGTAGACAGAGAATCGAAAGTTTACACAATGATATATTAAACAATCTAAAAATCAGCTACCATTTGATGCTCAAGAAAGAGAAATCAAAAAACTGAAAATTCACCTAGCTTCTCTTTAGTCAAATCCAATGATCCCACCATCAACACCATATTACCCTTCATCATTCTCTAGCATACAATCTTCCCAATCAAGACATTTATATTCCTGTACTTACCAAGGATCTAATTCTACTCTTTTCACTCCTGAAGAATGAGAACAAAAGAAAAAAATCATTCAAGCCCTAAAAAATGATTAGACTTACTGCTGTCCGTCAAACACAATCCTTTTCTTCTAAAAAATTTCACCATCAAATCCTCTAATGAAGATTTAAAAAAAAAATCCTATTTCTACTTTCCTTCAACAAACTTATAACCAAACTACTCACTCCCTTCCTATCCACTCTATAACAGATGACGTCGGTTCTAAATCTGAGACTGTTGAATCTTCTGAAGAATTCTTTGGTGAATCTATAAATGATAATCCTCCTTTCTATATGGCTCTGATCAAGCACAAATAGGTCAATCTCAAAATAAGACTCTAGTTGAACCCACTCTTAAATAACCAGAAGTACTTGATGAAGATATGATTGAAACCTATGTGAACAATTATTATTTTTCAAATGGTGCTTCTTCACCAAAATTTACCTTTGATGACATTCTTCCATCACAGTGGAAATACATACTACAAGAAATGAAAGCCTGATGTATTGTAGAACTTCAAAAGCCAAACATGACTCATATGAAGGTCAGAGTAGCTTTTTTTTAAGCAAGGATTACATGATTTCTTAGAGATTGGTATAATTCATTAGGTGAATACGAACAACTTCAATTTACCCAGGATCAAATACTACAGATTCTTATATAAATTCCTTATATTGGGAATTTTGTGGAAAGTCTGATCATGATAAGAAAATTGCCAGAGAAGAAATTTTCAAATTAAAATGTTCATACAAATCCAAAAGACCTTGGAAAGCATTTCAGAAATGTTGCACAACGATATTATGTTATTGGTGGCATGGAAAAAATGCTTATCTGGAATCAATACCTCAGCCCTTTAGTTAAGAAACATTAAGGATAATGGAAATGAGAGGACAACCTTTAAATGCTACATCTTTTGGTGAACTCCATAACTGGATCATGAAGACACTGAAAAAGCTTTGTAATCAAAACGCTTTCCTCAAAGATACCAATACCACATGCAAAAAATTGGAAAATGCTTGTGATAAGCAATATTTACAAATTAAGTGCAACCGTTTTATGAAAGATTGCGATTGTAGGGGAAATAAAAAAATTCCATAAAAGGAGAATGAAGTTTTCTCGTAGAGAAGCTCCTCTCAATCCTTTTCGAAGAAAGAAAATATTCTTCTGGTGCAAATTCTCGAAGAAGAAAGGAAACAAATATTTTATCTATGGAAAGAAAGGTCACTTTGCAAAAGTCTGTCCCAACAAAAAGGAGAAAACTCTACACCAAATTTTTCACAGTCACAAAAATTGACTATGGTGATGACGATCTTGAATCTTTGTTTTCTGAAGAGGATGAACAAACACATGAAACTATCTTTGCTTTTGAATATGATTCTGATGAAAGTCTTTCTAATGAATCTGATGATGTAGAAGAATGTTATGGCATGCAAATTGTTAATCCTGCCTTTTCGTCTATTTTGGTGCCAGTGATCGAAGTAAAACTCTTTATAGGAAAATATAAAAGGCCCATAACAGTTGCCGCACTGTTTGACACTGGCGCAGCATCCTCAATTAGCCACTAAAGAACTTGGTCAACTACAAGGTGAAGGTCTTATTGAACCAACAACTTCGTAACGGGCGTGTCAGACATTTTATATTAACAAAAGAAGTGAACAAGTACGAGAAAAACTCAGATTGATCATTGACTACAAGCCGTTAAATGTTTTCCTTGCGTATGATAAATTTCCTCTTCCAGACAAAAAGACTATGTTTGCAAATTTGTCTCGGATAGTGGACACAGTTATGCCCTTTGGACTAAAAACTGCACATTCTCTTTTCCAGAAAGCAATGACAAGAATTTTTAATCCATTACTGGATACAACTTTGGTTTATATTGATAATATTTTGTTATTCTGAAGATGAAGAATCTCACGCAGATATATTCTCCAAATTTACAAATCTTGTTAAACATTATGGTATTATGCTTTCTCAAAAGAAATTGATGATTGAAGTCAGAGAAGCTGATTTCTTAGGCATGCATATTAAATATGGTCAGTATTCACTCTAGCCTCATGTTGGCCAGGAACTTCTTAAGTTCCCAGATGAAAATTTGACAAAAAAAAGGAAGTTCAATAGTTTCTTGGAGTTGTTAATTACATGACAGATTTTATTGATCATCTTTCATCAATCACTCGACTGCTACAACTCATGCTTAAACAGAATTCACCTCCTTGGTCATCGGCTCGAACCCAAGCAGTCAAAACCATTAACAAAAAGTTAATGATATTCGAGCTTTGCAACTCCCTACAGATGGAAAATACATTATTCAAACAGATACAAGTGATTGTTTTTGGGCATCAGTTTTACTTGAAGAAAATGATGGAAAGAGAAGAATTTGTGGATATAAATGTGGTTCATTCACAGAATCAGAGAAGCACTATCATTCTACTTTCAAAGAAATTCTTGCAAGAAAAAAAGGAATTGGAAAATTTCAGTTCCATCTCATTGGACATAAATTCTTGGTAGAAATTGATATGTCAACTTTTTCAAAAATACTCTCTTTCAAGAGAAAACAGATTCTAAATTCTCAACTTCTTAGGTGGGCAGAATAGTTCTCAAACTTTGACGTCAAACATATCAAAGGAAAACATAAACTATTACCAGATCTTCTCTCAAGACCAAAAATTTCTCCCATTTTTCTTTCATCTATTCCAACCATATACATGATGGATTCAAAATATTCAAATCCCTTCCCTCACATTGAAACTTTCCCTCCTAAACTTAATGAACTTATAAAAACCAAAGCTCTCAAATCCAGATCCAAAGATCTTATGCTCAAATATCAATCCATTATGATAAGAAAGACTGGAATTGACACACTTGGTGATCTTGGATTTCATCCAAACTGTCTTTTCTTCACACTTTTTCATTTTGATCCAAAGCACACGGCACTAAGAGTTTCAAAAGGAACTCTTTGTTTTCTATGGTACCTTTTAGAGTTTTGGCAAATTGAAATTTCTTTTCATGTCACATAGGCACTTGATTCATATTGTCAAATGAATCTGGATGTTTTTCACAAAACAATTAATCATTTACAAAAAAATGTTTTTTTAGTGGTTCTATCCAATTTCAGACTGGATAAAATGTTTGAAGGATTTTCTATAAAATTTAAAGATCTCAAAATTTCTAAAAATAATGTTTATGTGACTTTAATTTTTCAAAGAAGACTATTTCACTGAAGCAGAGACGTATGCTCATTTTTCTCATGTTAAGGAGTATGAAGTTCAACCATTCAACATGCATCAAAATTGGGAGCACTATCCAAAATAATTTCGAGAATTTCAAAGGCGTATGACAGAAATTAATCAGACAATATCTCCACAAATTTTGCCAAATTATGAAGATGACTCACTATGGGAAGTTTTACTAGTGGAACACACTCAAAAGATCCAACAGGACATTCAAATCTATCAAGAACCACATCTTCAAAGATTTTACACTATGGGAGATCCAGAATATGACTATGCATTTGATTATCAATTTAGACAACTGTATCAAGGAAGACCCACACAAAGTTTCAGTTAAACATCAAAGTTTTCAGAAAAAACTCCAGAATGATAAGACCCCTGGTGGAATCCAACACAAAAGTAAAAAGGAAAAGAAAAGGCAGAATCAAGCAAGAAAACACCACAAAACCCAGGATCAAGCCAAATAAATAAACAATTTCCTTAGATTAATTAAGATGATAGTATTTTCCAAAACTCACAGGATCCATGGCCAAGTAAAACTCAAGACATCAATATACTCTAGTACTCTCATGTCCAAAAGACTCTATGAATCTCGACACACCGTGACAAAACAAAGACAGCACTATATCTACTTTATTAAAACAAGATTTGCTTTATTAAAGTTTGTTTGTTCGTTTGTATAATAATTTGTTGCTTTAGTGGTATTATTGTACTATATGATAAGGCGAGTCAGAAAGTTTGTAAAATAATGTCACGTGTCCATTTTGTCAGAAAATGTACGAGTCTCGTGTGTACTTTTAGATGATTTTCTCTTCTATATAAGGAGAGCTCTTCCTCTTTGTAAATCATTCAGAGTTATCAAGAGTTTAGAAAATAATAATAAGTGTGTTTTATATATCATGTTCTTCTAAAACCTTTCAGTTCCTACTTAATTACTGAAGGTACAAAGTAATTATAGATTTAAGTGGTATGGAATAAGATCTAAGTAGAAACATGAGTATGCTCTGCGGTTGCACCTTCATGGTGAACCTCTACATCAGAAAGTTCTCTACTGACTATATGATCCGTCCGGGGTTGCAGTAATTCACAGTAAATCCAAGAGTCAAGCCCTTTGTCTAACCAGTTGAGGTGTTGTGTGTGGGCTAGAATACAAAATAATGAAGATTAGCTGCATATGTATAGAACATGGTACAATTCTAACGATTTGAACTTCGACTTTTAAGGCAGTTAGTAACTGTGGATCAGATATGGGCATATTGAAGTTTGGAAATATTATGACTAAAATAGTTCTAGCATTAAGAGTTGTTTCT
>CAIGRP010072055.1:0-10930 GCA_903798385.1 Fraxinus cuspidata | reverse complement strand
AATTGACTTGCATGCTTAATCATTTGGAGATAATTAATTTGTGACATGTTACTAATTAATTAATAATTTTAATTCCGCTTAATATATATATTCACCCGCTCTAAGTATTGTTAGGGTCGAACTACGTAATTTTCATATATAAACATATTTAATGGTAAATTTGTAATTTTATCTCTTTACGTGGATGGCGTCTTATTGGCTGAAAATGATAAGGAATGTGGTGAGACCATTAAAAAGCGGCTGTCCTTAAATTTTAAAATGAAGGATATGAGTGGAGCAAATTACATACTTGGTATTAAAATCCATAGAGATCGTTCGAAAAGAATGCATGCATATCACAATAGTCATATATAAAGAAGATTCTTTAATATTTCAAAATGAAAATTGCGATCCTATTAACACTCTTCTATCGAAATGTGAAGCTCTTTAAATCTTCATATGTGTCCTAAAAATCTTGAGAAAAAACTAGCAGTATAAGAAGTAGTTCGGTAAAAGAGGTTCTTTCAATATCTAAGAATCCTTAATGATGACGTGGGACCTTCATTAATTTATTGTGATAGTCAAGTTGATATTACATATATGAAGGATCCTACGTATTATAGCAGAATTAAACACATTGAGACAAATTATAGTTTTGTATGAATTATCATCGTAAAGAAAGAATTAACTTTACAGTACATTCCTATGTATCATATGGTAGCCGATTCGCTTCCTAAACCTATACGTATATATGTCTTCATAACATATAATGAATATCTAGGATTGCGTAGAATGTAGTAATGTACATTATAACCTCTTAAATATCAATCAGTGAACAAATCTTTTGAGTTCATTCTTTATTGTGATTACTTAACCTTCATTATTATTATTATTATTATTATTCTATTTTTACATGCACCGTATTCCTAAAAATTAGAGGTATAACCCGGTTTGGACAATAAATTTCAAATCAAACTACTTGAAATGGCTTGAAAAAAATCGAAACCTAAACCAAATCAAACCATAATGTTTTGAGGAAAATCAAATGTAAATCTAACGATTTCGTTCAATTTTGATAAACAGTCTCTTCATGTATTTTTTTTTTCTTCTTCTTTTAGTTCACCTTAACCGTGCTAGTTCATTGATTACTAAAACAAAGAAAATTATACATATCAAAATACCAACAACACTCCAATAAATTGATGGCTTAGCATAGCTTTTTTACTTTCAACTTTACATCGTGAAAGGGGTTTTGAGTCTAAAGTATGAAATATGAACTATTAACGATGACGGATTCATTGATTTATCAAATTAAGGAAGTTGGTAAGCGACAATAAACTAAAAACTCATATTTAGATTAAAAAATATCTTACTTGAGGTTAAGGTGGTAGTTTGTCAGTTTAACCCATGTTAAATTTTGACAAATTTTATACCAGAATTTTAAAATTCTTTATTTTTACAATTATTTTATTGGTTTTTATTTTAATCTGATTTCAAATCACTGTTAAAATATCAAAATCTAAACCAAATTGTTTTACAACGATTTCACTTGGTTCAAAATTGTTTCGTTGATAGGTGTATTTGGCACTGAACCGACAATTTCAAGAAGCCGTTTTCTATTCAGTTTTCTAATTTGACGATTTTTGCTTAAAACACTACTAAAAACATTGATTGCAAAGTTAAAAGTTATTTGTAAACTGTCCTTTGAATCTATTTTTCAAATTTGGAATTAAAAGTTATATAATTTGATGTTTTTCTTAAATATAATAAAGTTCAGCTGATTACTATGTTTATATGAGAGAAAAATATTTTGCAAAATCCTAGAATTTAGTCTAGATTATAAAATATAAAAGTAACGTTATTCAGCAACATTGAAGATATTAAATGATAGATTCACTTGAATACAATATCATATAAATAATTTAATTAAACTTATCAAGTATGATCATCTAAATTGGTGATTTAACATCATTGATACTAGATAACATTTTCAAAATACAATCTAGATTCTATAATTCATGCCTATTCTAGAATTTATTGTAAATATTCTACATTGTTATCTAAAAGTTTGGATGTCGGGAATGTATACCATTCATAATGCCTCTGTTTATTTCGAAATTGGCGTGGATGATTGTTTTCAGTAACTTCACACAAAAATGCAATGTAAACCAAACTTTTTAGCAAATGTCACCATCAAAACTTCATGTCAAAAAATTCAACCAGCACAACTTCAATCTACATTGTACACTAAATAGTCTTTCAATACATAATACCATAATCATTAATCGCCTAGTACACTCGAACTACTTTGATCTTCTTAGCAAATTAACTCAAGCACATCAACAATAGGAATGGAAGCCCAATGATAAGAGCGGAATTACAATCTTTAAATTCTTCCATTAACTCTTGTACACATTTCTTTCCATTATTTCCCTCTATCATGTGTCTCTTTCAATTTCCGAAACATCTAGATTGGAAAGTAAATCTAATATTGCATTCCTTGCATGATTTTTTCATTGGAGATCAAACCAAGAAAAATAGTCATTCCTTTTATTAAAAAAATATGAAGCAATTAGAGCATCTCCACTCTATTTTTAAAGAACATATTTAGCAATTTAGAGAATATCTATAAATTTAGAATAAATTTTTTTTAAGTACTCCAACATGTTATTTATCTTCAACACTTAATTTGATACTCCTGAAAAAATAAATTATTTTTCCTATATTTTATTTTCACTGGCTTCTCTTTAAATTATTATATTATTTTCCTTTATTGAAAATTGAAATATTTTGAATGTATTTAATTTGTAGAGCCAAGCTTATTCTTTATTTAGAGAGTCGAACTCACTCTCTATACTTAATTAGCAATTATTGTATTTATTAAGTTACAAATTTCAATACTCTACAATTTAAATTATTCAAATCATATTCGAATTGATTGGCCATTAAGTTATTTTAAATAGGAGATGAGAAGAAATCAATAAATGTTCATTAGAAAAAATAAAATAAAGAGTCAAAATAGAAAGTATTGTGGGAGTGTATAAAAAAATTACTCTCTAAATTTAGAGATACTCTCTATTATGCATTGAATGTTAACTTGAATGGTTTCTTGGAGCATAAAATTTAGAATTGACTATTTAAAATATGACATATTAGCACCAGTCTAGATATTAAATTCGAAACGAATGATCTATCTAGAAAATCAATGCAAAAAATTTGTATTTTATACGAATAATGACATATTAGCACCAGTCTAAAATTATTGATACTAATGACCTCACTAGAAAATCAATGCAAAAAAAAAAACCCTCTATTTTTTTTATGAATAATACTATCTAACATAACTGGTACTACAATATCAGTTTAGACGACGTTAAGTGATAGACTCAGTGAAATTTATAATTAAATGATTCATTTACTTATACCCCTCATTTAATATCACATTAGTGTCGCCTAATTTAGTATTTTAGCACCAATGGTCTAAACTGTCTCATTTTTTAGATGCCAAACAAACGAAAAGATCACAAATCATCTACAAAATGTGAAACTATATTTCCTCTAACCAGAAAGAAGAAATATTAGGTGATTCAACTGTACATTGCCATAAGAACAAAACTTAGGCTATTGTTTGACATTCATTATTTGAAAACTTTTTTTTATACAAACTCACTGTCAATCACACATTCCACAATAAATATTATGAACATAAACCAATTTTTTTTTTTACTTTTTAACAACATATTCTTCTAAAAATTATTATTTAAAACATTTTTTAGCCAAATAATGACCATCAAACAGGGGCTAAGTTTGATGCTATTTACAAATTCTACCACAAAAGTGAATAAACACACACAATATACTAAAATCAAATAAATACACACCCAACAGTGTAATTGTCTTATTGGAAATGTAAAATATTATCTTTTTCCAATTTGAAAGTGGGAATACTTCATTTATTAAGCCTCCATTTTGGAAGAATTTATAAATAGACAAAATAGAGTAATGGATAAGTGGATATTACTTGTGAATTCATTGGAAGCTAAGACACATCATTCCTCTGGTTGTAATTTTGGAGCTGAGGTTCAGTCCCCTTCTAGATGTATTTTGATTGACAATCAATAAAATAGGATTGGAAAATCCAAACCCCTCCATTGGGTTTAGGTAGAGGCCTAAATATTTTGGCTAGATTTTGATTGTGTTTCCATTTTTTTTTATAAATAGTTTATGACAATAGTATAATTTTGAAACGACAAAAACCTCCATGATCCATTTTGAAGATTATGGAATGCGTATACTGCAATTCTCCTCAATTTTTAAAAACCTTTTAAACAAGAGTGTGATTGAAAAGAATAATGCAATTCATCTGCATTTCTTGAGGATAAGCAGCCCACGTTATGAGAATTGTTGATGAATAGCATTATTCTTTGAAAAATAACTAAAATTGGTTCTTGAGAATCTCTTTATTGGCTTCATTCTTCTTCTTATTTGTTTCACAAATGTTTAGAGGTGCCTGTTGAATTTGAATACAACATGGTATTTTTTCAGTCCCTCTTTTTAAAAATGTTCCTCTGTGGGGATTAAAATCAAACTTTTAGTAAATTTTGATAAAAGTTGATAAAATGTGTGATTGAAAAGTTGTTAATCGTACGAAATATGTTGTTAAAATTAATTGTTGATTTTAATTCAGATTAGATTCTGAATTTTAGTTCCTATCAAATATGGGCTATTTATTGAGACTGCGGGTAAAGAGGGTTGAGAAGTCCGAAACATCCATAGATTACATAACACCCTCTCTTAATGGGATTTAAGAAACATCCATAGATTACATAACACCCTCTCTTAATGGCATTACTTAAATCTTTAGAACCTAAGAAAAGTCAAAATTATTATATAACCAGTAAAAACTAAGTGAAAATTGGATGAGATGGCTTCTTTACGAAATTAGTTTGTGAAATAGCCTTTGATCAAAATATTATAATCAGAATAATTATTTTAAATTAAAAATTTTCTGCTACCCAAAATGCCCTTCAAGTAAAGCAAATAACATAGTTATTAAAACTGGACCGCACCTGACAGGAACCGACGAACGGTTCCTTTGCATTAACTGGTTCATTAGCAATTGAGTCAGTCAAGAATCGTTTTAATCGGTTAAGAACTGTCTAAACTCAACTAGTTTGTCTTGAATCAGATCTGAATTGGATTGAACCAGTTAGTTACCAAATAGGTTGAAAGCAAATTTTTTTTTTTTTTTATCAAATTTGCAATTGGGAGGATTCGGACCTTTGCTCACCTTGAAAATTATGGGAAGTTTGACCACTACGGAAATTAGCAAAATCTTAACATTATGTGTAACAGAATTATATAGATTCCATTTTAATCTTTGCTTTAAAAAATATTGACTAAATTTTTATCTTACAATGGCCCACCCATTAAATCACAACCCTATAATCCAATGATTTGTCCGAGTCAATGATCGGGTTGAGTATGATCACTATGGAAAATAAGAGACAAGCCAAATTGCCAATTCTTCCCCAATTAAAAATCCACGCATTTTTCTATCTTCTCTCCCATCCTTCACACGAGTTCTTGGGTCTCCTTTTCCACTCCATTTTTTCTCAAGGAAATACATGGAAATGGCCGATTCACCCTGTCATATTTCCATAATGACCTTTGACCATTAAAAAAAAATTTAAAGTTAAAATTATAAAATTAAATACCAAAACCCAAAAATACAATCACCTTCAACAAAGTGTTCGAGTGGAGAGGAAAAAAGAAGGAAAAAAGTTTCACAGTCTCTAACAATCGAATCCGTTGAAGTCGCCATCTTCACAGTCAATTCAACGCCGACCACCACATAACTCGACCATTATCTTCAACAATGTTAGTTTTTTTGGGATTATAAGATTAATTTTTGAATTTATGATGTATCCATTTGTGGATTAAATGATTTTTATTTGTGGATTTTATCATCTTTATAATGTTTATTTTTATTTAGGTGGATTGTTGAGTTTAGTAGTGATTTAAGTATTAAATTTGCCGAAAAATACCTTATTCTCTCCGAAAATGGCGATTTTCTAGCAAGAGAAAAGTGCTCGACTACTATTAATCATCATCGGACCCCGACTGTTAACATTCGGGTGGTCGGCCCAGCCCAACCCAGTTTTTTTGTCTTTTTGAATTTATATATTAAGAAAATTTTATTCCTTATTTAAATTAAATAAAGAATTTTAAATTGAAAATTACCAAATTAAATATTCTATTTAACCAAATTACCAAATTCTTTTTTTTTTGTATAAAATTCTTTTTAAGTAAATATTCTTTTATACAAATCTTTAATTTTTTCAATTTTAATTAAATAATATTTATATTTTTTATTTAATTTTTATAATTTCCTTTTGTTTAATTTTTTTCTTTTATTATTATTTTTTGGTAATAATTAAAAAATTCCTTAATTGTTTTCTTATTAAGATTTTTTTAATTTAAAATACTTTTTAATATTCTTGTTGCTTTATTTTTATTTTTTTATAAATTTTCTTTAATTTATTTTTTCCTTTTTTTTCCAATTAAAATGCTTTTTTATATTCTTTCTTTAATTTTTATATTTTTAATTATTTTCTTTAATTTTTTTTTCTTTAATTTTTTGTTTGTAATTCTTTTTTTCTCCTTTAATTTATTAAATCATTTATTTTTTTATGAGCGTCGATGTAAATAAATCTATTTATTGCGTATAATAGTTATAATTCGATTCGCTTAATTTTCTAAGATTATAATTTAATCCATTATCTAGAGTTGAATGTTCTAACATTTAAATTTTTGCAAGATGGAGTACCATCTCGATGCTAAGTTGAGACAAATGGCAGGAAAATCTACTTTTTGAGAGTTTTACTATTGAGTTGAGACAGATTGGGGAGAAAAAAACTCTCACTTCCACACACCACTTGTGTATGAAATTTTCCACTGAGCGTGGCATCGCATTGGTCAGTGACGATCAAATGGGATCAAGAGAATGCTATCTTAATTCCTTGAGAAAGGCTAAACCTCGAAATATTAACATGTTATTAACAGATATCGAAATGCCGAATGCACCTGAAGAAGGGCCAATCACTTAAGAAGGGGCTATGGATAAAGGGTTGGACCCTTGAATTATAGATTTCAATTCTCAAGTAGCTCCGGTTGAAGAATTGGAACTCTTTCTAGTAGACACACAAGATCTTACGAAGATACTCCAAGTAGGGAAATAGTTAAATTTGGAAGACAAACACAAGCTCAAGAGTTTCTTACTAAAAAACCTAGACGTATTCGCATGGAGGTATGAAGTTATGGTGAGCATCGACCCTAACATTAGTTGTCACCACCTCAATATTGATAGAAATTTCACTCCTTACTGGTAAAAAAAAGGGGCCCTTAACCAGAAAGATATGGGGCTATGAAAGAAGAAGTAAAAAAATGATATCTAATGGGTATCAGAGAGGCTATCTATCCGAAGTGAATTTCCAATCCAGTTCTAGAGAAAAATCACAACTAAAATGGAGGGTATGCATAGACTTTTCCAACCTTAACCGAGCCAGCCCTAAAGACAAATTTCCACTTCCATGGATAGTTCAAATTGTGGACTTTACTACAAGGCATGAGCTATTGAGCTTCATGGATGCATATTCAGACTATAATAGATTCACATGCACCTATCTAATGAGGAAAACACCTCTTTCATCACAGACAGGGGACTCTTTGTTACAAAGTCGTGTCATTTGGCCTAAAGAACAATGGGGTGAATTATCAATGACTTGTTAATAGAATGTTCACTGACCTCATTAGCAAAATGTTAGAGGTTTATGTAGATGATATGTTGGTAAAGAGATTAAGAGTTACGAACCATGTCGAGCACCTTGATGCAGCATTCAAAATTGTGAGAAGATACGGGATGAGGATAAACCTACTCAAGTGTGCCTTGGGCATTGCTTCTGGAAAGTTCTTAGGCTACATGGTCAACCAATGAGGCATAGAGGCCAACCCTGAAAAGATCAATACTTTATTGGATATGAGGTCCCCTAGCAAACCCAAAGAAGTACAAAGTCTCACAGGTCACCTACCGGCATTGAGCTGATTCGTCTCAAAGGCCACCAATAAACGTCTTCCATTCTTTAAAGTCCTCAATGAAGGAAAATTGTTCTAATGGAACGAGGAGTGCGATGAGGCTTTCCAAGAGCTAAAGAAACATTTGGGACAAGCTCATCTCCTCTTGAATCCAAGAGAAGGAGAATACTTCCTATTGTACCTAGATGTGTCTGCAGAGGCCATGAGTTTCGTACTTATGAGGAAAGAATGTGGCACACACTATTTATTTACTATGTAAGCAAAGCTTTTTACTAGCAGAAACTCACTACATGGATATGGAAAAGCTCTCTCTCTTCTTTCTTACTGCTTCTAGAAAGCTGAAGCCGTATTTCCAAGCACATAACATATACATGTTGACCAACTTCCCACTTAATCAGGTGCTGCAGAAGTCTGATACCTCTGGAAGGATGATGAAATGGGTAATAGAATTGCGTGCAAACCAAGAACGTTTATGAAAGACAGTTGCAGAGTTCATAGTAGAATTTGCTAATGCTCCGGATGTCGAAGTGGCGATACAGCTAGTAAATCCTCTTGCCTGGAACTTATTTGTAGGTGGTTCCTCCTGAGAAACGGGGTTGGGAGCCGGATTCGACATAAGGTCAATTGTACAGTAAGATTTGGGTTAAGCTTCTAACAATACAACGAGTATGAGGCACTTTTGGCGAGCCTTAGATTATCTAGAGAGATGCAGGTGAAGAGGCTAATTGTTAATATCGACTCACAATTGGTGCTGAGTTAAGTGAGTGGTAACTTCGCTGCAAGGGACAGAAATACGACAGCATACCTCAAGAAGATCATAGACCTCCTGCCAACTTTTGAGAAGTTTAAGCTGACTCAAATCCCACGAGCTAAGAATATCCATTTCAATACTTTATCTAAACTAGACAGTAGCAAAGACTCAAAAGTAGTTAAGCTAGTACCAATTGAACACCTTGCTAGACCCCCCGTTCCAAAGAAAGAGAAGTTAAATGGATCGAAGGGACCCCCTATTGGATGCAGCCAATTATCGCATTTTTCAAGGATCAGGTCTTACTAGAGGATAAGGAATAAGCCAGCAAACTCAGAAGGAAGGCTGCTTATTTCGTGCTCCAAAATGAGGTTCTATACAAAAGAAGATTTTCATTACCTTTTCTCTGATGTACTAGAGAAGAAGAGGCCAATTATGTACTTTGTAAGGTGCATGAAAGAGCGTGTGACAATCACATACGTGGCCTAGCGCTCGCATACAAAATACTAAGGCGATGGTATTACTGGCCAACATTCAAGAATGATGCACTTCAGTTCGTAAGGAAATGTGATAAGTGTCAGGGATTTTCCACCATCCAGAGACAACCTTATCAGGAATTAACTGTTGTTTCGAGCTCTAGCCATTGAGAAGTAGAGAGTCGACTTCATAGAACCCTTTCCTAGAGGGAAATGTAGTGCTAGCCACGCTATTGTCGCCATCGATTACTTCACCAAATGGGTGAAAGATATACCCCTAGCAAAGATCACTGAGGCCAAAATTTCAAATTTATTTGGAAGAATATCATATGCCAGTTTGGGATTACCCATTCACTCGTATCAGACAATGGGAGGCAATTCGACAACAAAAAGGTCAGGAACTTGTGTGAAGAGTTGGGGATCAAAAAGCACTTCTCATCACCACATCACCTCCAAACAAACTACCAAGTTGAGGCTATCAACAAAATTATCAAGCATATCTTAAAAAAGAAACTTGGTGCATCAAAAGGGGTCTGGGTAAACGAGCTCCTTCAAGTGTTATGGGCGATTCATACAACAAGTCGAAATGCAATAGAAAAGGTACCCATTTTCCATGACCTACAGTGCTGAAACTATGAGCCCTATCGAGGTAGGACTACCTTCGCCTTGTCGCATTCATTTTAATGAGATTTCTAACAATGAATTAAAGAGGTACAAACTAGATTTCTTTGAAAAAATGAAAGAAAATTCATAAATGAGTCTTGTTCCTACTAGAGGAAAATGGCTCGATATTATAATGTTAAGGTAATAAATGTTATTTCAAAGGAGAGACCTTGTACTAAAGGGAATTTATCTTTCTTCCAAAGAACCAGGTATAGAAACATTTGGTCAAAACTGGGAAGGCACATACCTCATATCCAGGGAACTAAGGTCCGGTACCAACAAGATTCAGGATTTGGATGAAAAATGCAGCCCCACTCTTGGCTTGTCGAACATTTAAGTGCGTACTACCAGTAAGCTCATATTGTCAACTTTGTCTGACGATCTTCTTAACTTATGTAATAATATTATCAATGAAAGTGCGCTCTACATTTATAAGTGCATTCAATGAGGCAAATCCCTTCCATGTATGATCTAAACATCGTGGAAGAAGACTTTGTACAAAATAACAACTACCTTGCAAAGAATATCTTCCACTTAGAAAGGAAAAGTACAAAGCACCTTTGTAGGGCCGACCTTAAAATTTACGAGCCAGACATAAACGAACAACATACAACTTTGCAAAGTTATCAACGGACAAGATCCTACCATCTTTATCACCCTTGTAAGACAAACTCACTACCCTAAGCGCATGATCATTATTGAAAAGGTCAGATTGTAAGTTAATAATAAGGGAAATTTCATTTGTACAGGAGAAGTTGACAACCTCTCACATGTGTGCGGGCCCCGCATGATTAAAAAATTCAAAAAAAAGTGGACCCCCTATTGTGAGTGTCGGTCAACTTGTATGTCAACCATTTAGTTGTACAAATAGCATGGTCCTAATAACAAATTCATTCAAAACTAATCATGACGAGCTTATACGAAGATTGGTTTAAAAAGTGACCTACTTTTAATATATGTGCTTAGCCAG
>CAIGRP010072052.1:0-11961 GCA_903798385.1 Fraxinus cuspidata | reverse complement strand
AATAAATCGAACATTTCCAGTTTCAAAAATTGACCTAATAGTGGGATCTTTAAGAAATTTGTATCGCCTTAACAATTGCTTTACTTAGAACTTTGTTGAGAATTTAAGCTGTAGCGCTTAGTGCTTCTACCTTGAGAGATTATGATGTACTGTGGGGACGATACAACATTCATCTAGAAATTTAGCCTAGACATTATTCTCATGATCCATCATATCTATAATAGTATTCACAACTATGGTAAGATCTAACTTGTTATATTCTTTTGTTGAGTTCATTTTCAATCCCAGCCTTGTATGCTTTGAACATGACCAGTGCTTGAGATTTCTTATAAATGAGATATAGGTAGCTATAGTGAGAAAAATTCTTCTATGGACATATTAAATTTGTTGACCATTCTAAGAAGTCGAAATGAATGACCCACAGATATCCGTATGAATTAGTTTTAAAACGTCCGAAATCTTATCGACACCTAATCTACTTATGTTTGTTTATTTTCTCTTAATATAATTAACATAAATACTTAAGTCTGAAAAATTAAGGGAATCAAGAATTTTTTCTGACACAAGATTTTTTATTATCTATTAAGAAATGTTATATAATCGCTTGTGTCATAACGAAATAAAATTCTCATTGGTTAATTTATGTTTAATATCATGTGAATTCATATGCAAGATTTCTTTATAAAAGACAACTGTATTAAGCAGATTTAGGTTATCGTAACCGGATAAAGAACTGGTAGCCACAATATTTGAATTAAGAAAAATATCAAACTGACTATTTTCAATTGAATAATGTAATCGAATTTGTCCAATATAGAAATAGAAATCAAAATCGGTCTAAAAGACGATACCGTAATTACATTTTTCATATTCAAATCATAACCGATCTTTAATAATAACATAAAAGTCTTTATAGTCTCAACTTTAATTGATTTGTCATTGCCCCCACATCGATAAATATTTCGGCATCAATTGATTTTAACAGTTCATGCAACACCGCATAAACACATTTATGTGAGTAGTGATTCTGAAATTTATCCATCAAGTATGTCTAAGTATTGAAACTCAATTAACCTCGAAACAAACCAAAGTGAGAAGTGTACTTTTCTTTGCGAACCAAGCGTGGTATTTAGTGCACTCCTTTTTTATGTGTTCCAGATTTTCATAAAAGTAACAATTAGATGATTGATCCTTTTTAGGCTTTTGCTGTTTCTTTTGAACTGAACCAGATGCAGCTTCCTTATTCTTTAACTTGTCCTTAAAGGTACTTGCCGAATGAGTACTTCCATTTCTCTCTTACTATAGACTTTCTTCTTCTTACACACAATACGGAATGAGGTCATTTCCCATTTTGACAATTGTAGCTTACCTTAAATTAGTCGAATTGTGTAAGAATAGAAATCAAAACTAAATGCACGAGCAATTCATCACACAACTCAAACTTTAATGTTTTTAGTTTTGAACAAGATGGGATTTATCCATGATGTACTCCATTATTTTTTTCTTTAACCTTATACTTTAGTGAAATCAAGTTCGCCATAAGCTACTAGTTTCGACTTTATTGTCTTTTACAAAGCAATTTTTCAATTTATTTAAGAAATTCATTGGCAGTAGTTACCTCATGAGACACAACGCCCTTGAATGTTGCTGAAATTCCACGCTTTATGATCATAAGACTTATGCGGCTTTAACGATTCCACTTATTCGAGTCCCTTTTTATTAGCGAAACTTTTATCCGTAAAATTAGTGGGTTATTCAGTCCTTAATTCAAGGTCTAGATTTATACTGTCAAGAACGATACAAACGTTCTCTTTCCAACTCTTAAACATTGGTTTAAGCACATGAATTGAATTGATTATGGCAAATTTTGTAGAAGTAGATGGATTAACCAAATAGAGAATTTAAACAAAATAACATGTTCGCGGAGGAATCCTTATTGGATAATCATAATTTCAAATAATGGTGAACAGAATTACAAGAGACCTAGCACAATATTGATATTTAGTTTTTGGACAGAAATACCGACTTCTAAGTAACCGTTTTGGTGTAGTAATTAAATATTGTCAATAAATTCGATCAAACATCAAATCTATTTTTGGATCAATTCAATGCTCATATAATGAAAAACTTTACAATTGCCACATATTTATCACCACACGTGTGTAAATAATTCAGTCAAATATCAACATTCCGTTGAGCCAGTCAATACCTGCATAAATTACGTATACACAACATTCCTAATATTCCAAATAAATTAATTTAGGCAAGAGATGTTACTTCGGTAACATATTTGTTCAGCTAATTAATTTTAGAGAATTACTAATTCGAAATAAACTTCAAATGCCAAGATTTGAAATCGATTGCCCCTTAAATCATTTAATTTTTATTTATTTATTTATTTATTTTTCATTCTTTTGTTTTCACAAAAAAAATAAAAATAAATGAACATCGATGCTGCACCTGCAGCGAAAAAAAAATTTGACCATTTTCACTTATAAATAAGAAAAAGTTATACCATCAAAATTCAAAAGTTTCAAGACTTGAGATCACAGCCATCGCCACGCAAAAGATGTGGTCAACTCCCATCTTTAAAAAATATTGATCAAAAAGTAAATTCGATTTGCACGTAGGGTAGGGCGCGCGTTGAAGAAAAGATTATAAATGATTACACAGTAACATAAAAATCCAGAATCCATGAGATTGAACCTGCATATTCAGGAGAAAAAATCTGTCCTTTGGCGAGTTAAATATTCACCTCTTCAAAATCAATCTCGTTTACCTTGCAGAAGGTAAGAATTACTCGAGAAGGCTGGGACATCCGATCCACATACAATTTTAGGGACATTTTTCTCACTTTTCCACACAAAAACACACTGATTGTGCCTGATGGATTACCCTCTCTGCCTTTTTATTTTATTTTATTTTATTAAGAATTTCACGAGAAGGCTGGGACATCCGATCCACATAATTTTAGGGACATCATCTCTCTTTTCCACATAAAAACACACTGATTGTGGCTGATGGATTACCCTCTCTGCCTTTTTTATATTCTTATTTTTTATTTCATCAAGAAACTCGAAAAATTTCCTAATAAAAATTCCCAAAATAATAAAAAAATCTGAATTTTTAAAATTTAGAGCTAAAATTCACATTCCAAAATTTAATATATGAATTTCAACCAAATTTTTTTCCTTAAATCTTAATTGTTTAACACGGAGTTGGCTCTGATACCAATTGTTGAAATTTTATGAAAATTTAAACTTTATAAAATTAGAAAACCTAATTACTTAATTACCAGATCCTTCATGTCAAATTATCCTTTATTTCTTTGGGAATAATTCTTTAATATTGAATCTTGATTTCAGATCTTGAATCTTGATTATTTACTCTTTTGATTTTTGAGTTCTTGATCTTGATCTTGATTTTTTACTTCTTACTCCATAATCTTGATTATCTTATTCTTCAATTTAATTACTCCAATCATTTATCTTAATTCTTAATTATAATCTAGATTCTTAATTGTGGGTTTCTTGATTTTCTTCTTTAATATGCTTTCTCTATTAATTTTTGTGTTGATGGTGTGCCATAAAGAATAGAAATTACATATGAATTGGAGACCATGACTTATTTATAATTTTCATATGTATTTGGCCAATCGTCAAATACAACCTAATGGATTCGGTCTCTACACACATAATTCGACCCACAATTTATTTAGATGCCTTAAACCCAACAATTTAATTATTTATTAGATCACTTTAATTGGACTCAACTTTAAGATAGCTTTATACACAATTAATTACATATATAGGCCACATGACGAATTAATAAACCCAACCTGAGATATTTACACATAATATTTCTGAATTTGCATTATATCTGATAGAATTCAAAGTATATTGAAGAGTTGATAAAAATTATTTCTCAGTCACTGAATCGATATCCATTTGTTATATGCTACTGTAATGTATCATTCTTTGGTTAGCATATTCTCAAATGAGGTGGAAAAAATGTCCAGTCTATGTATAGCATTAATCAGTTGTACTATTTTCAGTAGAAATATCTTCAATCTACTTTAGCTTATAAATTTAATTGTTGAAGTTCAATACTTAAACAGGTGAATTTCAATCGTAGTTAAATTAATGTTGCTATATGAATACTGTAGCCAGGGCTATTAATTAACCTCCATTGAAGTTGTCATAGTGCTTTGTTTGTTGTTAAGCATCTAAATGGAGTAAATGGTAAAAGATACTCTCCACATTATTTTGTCTGTTTTGTGACACAACTCACAGATTATGTTTTTTCAATTAAATGTCTTACAACTATTGTCTAAAGAAAAAGTACTTAAAAAAAATAAAAAATAAATGGAAACTCATATGATAGGCATAGAAGAAACGGAAAATGTTCATAGAGCTGAAGAAAATGATGGGGCATTGGATGATGAAATAAAGGGTTTTAAAGGTAAGAATTTTATTTTGTTAATAGTTAATTTTCTTAGTCCATGAAGTTTATTTACGTGTTAGGTTTTTATCATTGATTTTGCAGGTGTAGGTGCACGACACTTGCCAAAGACTCTCAACGATCTTCCTACTTAAGGGGCTATTGAGAACAAGGAGAATAGGATCAACTGCATATCTAATTCACGAGGATGAAGAGTCATGTTTTTAAGTGCATAATAATAGATAGAGTGTGTGTTTTCTATACCCCTCTTAATTTTAGATGTAATCACACTTGGTGAATGGTTTCATTTGTATTTTGAGGAAATATTTTGAATTCAATGTTATATTGATCGACACTACATGCTTTAATTAATTTATTGTCTTTTTGTATCTTCATATTATTTTCAATGAGGTTACAAAATTTACTATAATATAAATAAAATATATAAAATAATTAATTTTTTTCTACGAATTCTTTCATAATAGTTTACAAATATGCTTTTCCCACAACCAAAAAAAAAAAAAAATATCTGTAGAGAAAAACATGGTTTAGCCCACAAAATAATATGTACAATGTTACCACAAATTTTTAATTGTTGGGAAAAGTGTGTATATCTTAGCCCACAAATATTCTTTCAACACAAAAAGTTTTTTTGTAGGGAAAACACAATTTAGCCCACGACATAATTTGTAGGAAAATGCGAAATGTTTCGTGGTCAAATTTAACTTTAGCAAACAAATGATTTTATCGGGGAAAAAGTTATGGTATGTATTGTATTTATCTCCAAATCGTTCGAAGGGAAAACTTTAGCCCACAAATTTCAAAAAATTGTTGTCTTTTGCCTATCCCCTTGGTGTTTGCCTCACAAACGTATTTACAAACTTTTTTCGTCTACAAAGATTTTTTCCTAAAAATAAGAACCTTTCGCTACAAATAAATTTTGTAGGGAAAACATAAAATTCTTGTAGTGTCACTCGATGAAGATTACGCCATTTATTGTTTGTTCTTTCTTTTGACCCTCTCGTCAATCTTGGTGGGGGTGTGTCATGGTCACGCTTAATCAATTAGGTGCTCGTGGTTATATTCTTCAAAATATGGTTAAATAGAATTTCCCACTAGTAAACATATGACAACTAGGGTTTTCTATTCAAACAATTGTAAGAGAATTCATATAGAAATTAATTGACAGAATATATACTTTAATCCAAGAAAATAAACTTTATCTTTCCAATGACAGTCTGAGTTGTCATGAGCCCACCTTCGTTTCCAAAAAAACAAAAAAAAAGAAGTTAAAGGCAAAAAGTATGATCAGTTAAATAGATTTAATTTAATGGTCTTCTTGGAAGTGTTAACCGTGATAAAATATTTAACTATGAATGACTAAATACTTCTCTCTTTTTCTTTGTAAACTTTTAACACGCAAATGAATACTACACGCGCGCTTATGTATGTATGTATGTATGTATGTATCTGAGAAGATGACTAAGAACTCAAGATTATTATGCGCGAAGAGTGGATCTAGGCAGCAAAACTATAGAAAATTCTCCCACGTTGAATCTATAATTAAGCCGAAATATTTGGTGGATGAATATTAGATTCCATAAGTAGGAAATAACTATAGAAAATTCTCCCACGTTGAACCTATAATTAAGCAGAAATTTTTGGTGGATGAATATTAGATTCCATAAGTAGGAAAATATCAGCTGATCATTGACCATCAGACTTAACTGACATTAAATATAATCTTATCCATCTATTCGTTTCATCAGGAAAATGTGGATTTCAGTTTATGTATATAACTATATTTCCAGTAGTTCAAAGTCTCACTATTCAACAATGTGCAAACCATATTAATTTTCACAAAAACAAGAAGCTACATGCATGGGACATTATCTCGTTCATACTTTTGATTAGACGGATTAAATATTACAGACCTATAAAATATTTTTTATTAAGAAATAAGAAAGCCCTTATTGTTAATACTCAGGTAGAAGATTTTAACAGAAAATAATGTAGAATCTGCCGCCAGTTGACATAGCACAGATAATCAAATTAGCAAGCTGCAATTCTAAGGGGGGTTTATTCTTTATATTCATCTTCATTATAATAATATCCAGCAAACTGGGAAGTTCCACCAACACTTAATGAGCTATGCTATCATTTTCAAAAGCATGCTTCCAGGATATATATTTCAAAACATATAGTATAGGAAGTTTAATAAATATGGAAGATAAATAAGGTCTCAAAATTGGCTCTATTTTACCCTCAATGGTTATTCTAAATGATCGAAGCAGCTGACTAAACACCCCCCCCCCCGCCCCTCCCGCAATAAATAAATAAATAAACAAACTTGCCCAAGAATAAATAGAAATTATACATTTTTCTTATCAAATTTATTGTCGGTGCAATCTAACACTGTGTATCAAATATGCACGGAAAAAAATCAATAAGCTGGTGAATTGGTGGTTGTATGTGTAGAGTAGGTAGCTATGGACCCAGAGTGAGCTCTATCATCAGTATGACTGGCTCGATCATCAGAGTGGAATTGCTTATATTGCTGCCTTTGTAATAGTGGTGGTCGTGAAGCAATTGGCACATAGATTCATTTACAAGTGGCGGTTGTGGTTTTTGTAGCCACTGCAACATTATATTCAGGTGGCGGCGCCCAGACTCCTCCCACCACCACAAACTCCGCTGCTTGCCTGCTGTTATTGAGAATCAAATGACCTGGTCGTCTCCTATGTAGTCTATATTTCTGTAATGAAAGCATAAAAATCTTTATTAAGTAAGTCTATTGTACACCATAATTCATAATCGCCAAAATAAGCGATATTCACTTGGCAAGAGCACTCAGTTAATTAAAACTTCCAACAGCCAATTTAGGCCATGCTCAATTTTAAAGAATTTTTACAAGGAGAATATTTTGATTAAACAAACCTGTAAATGACTTTTTACTTCATCATTAGTAAGACCATCAATCTTCATCAAATCCCTAATTTGTTTTGGTGTAGCAACTGTATAATCAGATGAATCAGAACAATATATGCAAAAATTAAGTTACATCTATCTTAGTCAAAGTTTATTTAGTCAAAGTTTATTTGATAATAAATTATACCCTGTGAACCACCAAGTCTTTGAAGGGCTTGCAAGAATTTTCTATGTAGTTCTGGTGACCAACTCCTCCTAGGTTTTCTTTGAAATTGTCCTTCCTTCTCATCCTTGTTATTTCCACCACTACCATCGCCACCTATTTCCTCCAAAGAGCTGGTGGCAGCCACCGGCACCAACATTCTCATTGGTCCTTGTAGAGTAGTTACACTACTTTCCTCTTTCCGAAATGGATGAAATGCACCGCCACTTCTAATTCTATTTACCTCCAACACTGACACTTTTCTTGGTGAATCCTGAACCCAAAATTGACAAAATAAGACATCAAATTAACAGAAGAATAAATTTAAATAATTAAATATGTCTTTTATTTATCAGTTCAAACTTTTACACGAGATTATCATACCAAAATTTCCTCTTCAAAGGGTGGATCTGGGGTTGGATTCCATAATTTGACGGATCTAAGCCAGTCCGATTTCTTTGAAACTTTATCATTATTACTAACATGAGTATTATTCTTTGACCTCTTCAATTCTTGTTCATCGTCAACAGAAGTGAATAAGGTTCTCTTTATAGGAATAAAATCTTCCAGAACTGGCCCTTCACTTGATGTCTGAGTACATTCAGATATCACATCATAATCATACTCTGTTGTTTTTCCTGATAACTGCTGCTTTCGTGCCTCAATTGCTGAAAATATCAAAATCCCACAAGCATTAAACCATCAAAAAACAGTAAATCCAACACAAGTACACCCCAAAAAAAAAATAATAATAATAAATCTAAGAAAGGGTGTCTTAAAAATCTAGTATTTGTGCGTATGTTTATATACGCACGTGCCTATATAAACATTAGGGTTATACCTTGAGTGACAAGCTCAAAACAAATGGGGAGTTCACGGTGAAAAACTTGAATCTTGCGACGTTCTTCTTCTAAAGATTGGATGTAATCTTGACATCTCATCATATTCTCATCAGAACAATCACTATGACTATTGCAGTTTATGATCATTTTCTTTATTTATTTATTTACCTCTCTCTTATATTCTCTTTTGTATAGCATTATTCACCAATGAAATGAAAACAAAAATAAAGGGATCCAAGTACGAAGAATCATCAATATATACAAATAAAAACATGAATAAAGGGATCCAAGTAGAATCACCAAAGCGAATAAACTTGGATCACAAGAAAAAATATACTAACGTGAATCCATATATAGACATACATTTCCGTTTTAGACTTTTAGAGAAAAAAGAGTTATATCTAATGGTGTTTTGGTTTAGGATGAAACGTGGGAGGATCATTGGTTGTCAGAATCGTATTTTTGAATCAGATTCATGGAGGAATCTTGTGAATTGGATCGTAACTAGTACGATTCTACTAAACGTTGAAATAAGGGTTAATAATCCAAATGGTCACTGAACTTTGCACAACATTTTCACATGGTCACTGAACTTTAAAAATCATCCAATTCATCACTGAACTTTACAAAAGGTTTACACAGGGTCACTGAAATTTAAAAATCACTACATTCATCACTAAACTTTGTAAAAAATTTCCACAGGGTCACTGAACTTTACAAAATATTTCCTATGAGATCACTGAATTAGTGATCCCCTAGGAAACTTTTTGTTAAGTTCAATAATGAATGTGATGATTTTTAAAGTTCAGTGACCCGTGAAAACCTATTGCAAAGTTCAGTCATGACTCGGGTGATTTTTAAAGTTCAGTGACCGTATGAAATTTTTTTGCTAAGTTCAGTGACCATTTGGGTTATTAACCCTTGAAATAAATGTAAAAGTAAAATAAAATTTCTAACAATAAATCAACAATTTTACATCAATCACAAGCTTAAAACATATAGTCCCCGTTTGGTTCAATAAAAAATTTGAATCAAAATATAAATCAAAATCAAAAATTAATTTTAGGGCTCACAACTTTTTACTAATATGTTTCATCAAATTTTATCAAAATCTACTAAAATTTTAATTTTTTTTATGTAAACCAAATATAGGCATAATAAAAGTGAACAAAAAAATTTCATGTACTTTTTAAATGATCCACAAAAGAATTGGTAATAAACGACTAAAATATTTAGAGCTCAACTATGAACTATGAAATTGGAAGCGGAGAACTTTGACGAAAATTTTTGAAGAACTTTTGGTCATAAATACATCTATTGGAACTCTATATTATAAAAAGAAGAAATTATATGTTATACTCCATAACTCAAAACCTGATATAAAAACTGAAAATAAATCAATTTTCTTTGTAGTAGAGAACGTAATATTTTCATTTGGTGGCTCTTTAAAGTAAATCTTTTGATTTAAGTTTAAATAAAAGAAAATTTTAAAATTGAAACATAGTTTGAGACCAAATTATTTGATCACACTTCCCAATTGATTTTATTTTATTTTTTCAATCTTTGGGCCAAAGTATTGTTGGAATTGTAAGAATCATGTGATTCAATACGATTTTGCATCAATTGTTTTGGAGATTGTAGAATCGTATATAGGTTGGATGTCACGTAAAAATCGAATATTTGATACTGACATTATTTTGAATTTTTCTTCCAACTAACCTTTTTTTATCAATCTTTGATTAATCATAATAATTCTCTGTAATTTAGATATGTTGGACACTCAAATCACACGTGTTAAATGATTATATTTATTAATAACTAACAACGATTTTTGGGGAAAAAAGTGTGAAAATATTTCTTGAATTGATTTAAGAGAGTTGGATGTACACAAAACTAGAAAGTAAGAGGAGGAAGTCGCGGCAGATCGTCTCAATCGAATATCAAGTCAAGCTTAGGATCGTCTTGGTTAAGTAAAGGATTGAGATGATTTTAAACTAAGTCTACACAAGAATATAATAACACTTTAATTGGAAGAGTTTTTTTAAGATAAACTTGACATTTTGTGAATATGTTGGGTTGTGCGTCCATCTAATATACTTTGCTACGTTAAAATAATATTTATAATAAATTAATTGTGATTTATTTATTTATCGTATATATTTAATATTGAACATGCAAATTAAACTGTCAATTATCATTTGTCATAATATAAGTTGGCTACTTGCATGGAGAAACACAATGTGGCACAAATTATATTTTGATCATAAACAATTTGTCCACAACAAATATATAAGTGTTGGCACCTTGTACCGTAAGATTGTAGTCTTGATTGATTAATTATTCAGGTTTTCAATTTTCCTTTAACGTAGAAATAGTTAAATGTAACACTAGTACACTTGCATTATAATGAACGGATCACATGTCGAGTTAAATTTTATTTAATCGTCGGGCATTTCATGAAATCCCTAGTTAGGGTTGTGTATATCTCTTTGTGACTTTGATAGTTATTTGATTCACCAATTGGTGATATCAATTTGATTGATAAAATATCTCATGGTTGGGGAACTCGAGAACGGACGAAGTAGATCAAACACGAATTTTGTTTCGAGAATCGTCGCCCTTTTAAGGTTTTGTTTTTTGTTGAAAGTGTTTAGCGACCATTATACTTTGACATTTGTGATTAATTCACAAAACTATTGAAAAAAATGGAACTTAAGCTAATGAGTATAATTAGAAGCGAAAAATAATCATTTATGGTCATACCTAAATAGAGTTAATTTAATTAATGGTCACTGAACTTTGATATAGGCTACCACTTACTCATCAAAATTTAAAAATTTAGGGGTTGTTCTCTTTGTGTTTCTGTTTTGAGTTTTGAATTCATTTTGAGTTTTGTGTTTTGAATGTCCATATTGAGATTGTTGAAAATATATTCTTTTTGACATTTTGAAAAATTATTTTGAAAACACCAAAAACGCGTTTTGAAATTTTTGACTTGATTATAACTGAAAACACTTAAAACGACAAATTTGTCGTTTTGTGTTTCTTTCATAAATTTTAAATTGTTTTCAAAAACGCGTTTCGAAAATGGGAAAGAGAACGCGTTTTCGCTGTTTTGAAAAATCAAAAACAGAAAACGATTTGAAAATGGTAAAGAGAACAGACCCGTACTTTTTTATTACTGAACTTTGTTGTAGGTTACTATTTGCTCACTAAAATTTAAAAAGTTACCCATCTCATTCAAATATGACAAAGTTACCCATCAATCACCTATATCATTTCCATTGGTGTTACATATAGCAAAGTATAGTGAAAACAAGGAGTAACATTTTTCAAATTTGGGTGAGCAATGAGCTCTAATCATTTAAATCTCAATGAGCAAGTAGCTCCTTTAGGTTCTTTAAATTTTGTGGGTGGTATAGTAAAGTTTATTGAGTAATGAGCAACTTTTTAAAAATCGGTGAGCAAGTAATAATCCATAGAGAAGTTCTATAACCACTGATGAAATTTTCTCTATTTGATATATCGAATGTAGACAAAATACATACA